>JACEGR010006957.1:0-54785 GCA_014170235.1 Listronotus bonariensis
ATTATCGTTTTTTAACTCCTGTCAATTTCAAAGATATGGCATCAAGCTTGAATAGAAAAACGACTATCGTCCAGATTTTATTTCAATTGCTATAAGAATGTCTTTGGTCGAGCTGCGCTGCTAACCTCGCTCAAAACTTCTTCGTCATAAACACAGCCTAATGCAATTTAATTTTACTGGGACTACTTTTTCCGCTCAGTGCCGTCCGTCCGATGCCGACATATGTGCGAGTACCTTAGCACATCAAGGGTCCCCTGTAATATTTAGAGACTGTAAAATTATATTTTAAAACACAAAATTTGTTTTCTTTAATTTCCTACAGATAAATTACCCGGCACGGTAAAAAATGTTTATTTTTTTACCGCGGTCGACGCCTTTTAGTTGACTTTACAGGGTATAGCAAAAACCAAAAGAGATAGAACACATTTAATTAGACAATCTTGATTTCGATTCCTAAAACAAATTTAGTAGTGAAAATAGTATTAATTAATCATGGCTTACTTGATTCGTTTTGGAAATACAGAGTGTTTTTTTAAATTTTGTGGTCCTTGTAAGTTGCTTGATATTAGAAATAGAGGAGTGTTGGATATTTTTACGTAGAATTTATTGGCGTATCTATATTTGTTCTATTGCGTTTTATTTAGTTAGTTATGATACAAAGTGGGGTTATTTAAAATAAAACAACCGGTATATTTTATCACCAATAGAAAGGTCCTTTTAAAAGCCGTAAAAAATACCACACTTAATATATTTAACCTGTTTCAGTTTCAAAAATATAGCCATCGTCAGGATTTCAATAATAAAATGGCAATTTGAAAATAAAACACTCTGTATATTGCATTACTATTAAAAAGACATTTTAAAGACCTTTAAGGAAATTCCATACTTAAAATAATTTTTCTCTTCAAGTTTCGGAAATTTGAACTTCCTAATCTTAGTGCATTAGCTATGTGTATTGAAAATTATGTATAGCGACCACTTTTAAGATGGTCCTATTTCCAAAACTCTTAATAACATATATAATAAATTTCGTTAAATGTACCATAAAAATCTCCTTTATTAATTTTTTTTTGTCAAAAATTATTAATTATTTAAAAACATTACATATCCTAACAACCTTACACTTTTGGTATATAAATCGCTGAAAAAACTTCTCTTATTTTTATTCTTTAAATTAAAAATTGCAGATTATACAGCGTGTTTTGTTTAAAAAATTAAGATTTAAGAAATTTAAATATTGAGATATTCACCATGCCATAAAAATGCTTTGTATGAGATCTAGTGAATTTGTGTGTGAAATCTTGTTGATTTATTCTATGGTCCTAGTGTTTTAAAATACTAACCTAGTATTATTAATAACTAATTTTTGTCCGTTTTAAACTAATTTTCTGGTATCCTGTTTTTTACGAAAGTATCAATAAATTATAGTGTGGCAAACATCGTTACTAGTGACAAAATAAAACAGCATACTATATGCAAAAGTTTATGCAAAATCTAATTCTCTAAACAAACATAGGTTTTACAATTAAAACCTGTTTTTATCAAAATAAAGTGCTGGCCAAAAAATCGGGACAAGCAATTTTTAGCACCATATTTAACTTGTAGTAACTTTTAAAATAAAAAATATTTTTAGCTGCGGATTTCGGTTTGCTAAAGCCCATTTCGTCTAGATGACACGGCGCAAAATGATTTTTAAAAAATATTCAAATGTTCATGGTATACAGGGTGGTCAATTAACAGATGCAAAATTACAAAAGTTTAGAGGTGTGTGATTCCGGTAATTTTTTTCGCATTTAATTATAGGTCATTAGTAAAGTAATATCAATATCTCTAGACATTTTTGCCAGTTTTTTGATTACAGCCATTTAGCCCCAGAGACACTACTAAACAAAAAATGTGTCAAAACTTTGCTACCAATATCTTTAAAACGCTGAAATATAAAAACGGTTTTACCGATTTCCACCAGGTTTTCACATTCTAAAAGCTTATTTTCTAGTTCTTTTTATTACCTAACCACTTTATTGGTAAATGGCCATTTCTATAAAATACAGGGGTCAAACAAAAAGTAAAGATAAAATTGCACAAAATATGGCTATTGTTCGTTTTAAGCTATGACAATTGGGCTGTACGTTGTTGTTTGCTTTGAAATTTGGTCAATATGCAGCTTCGGTCAATACCTCTGGACGGTTTTTTTACTTTTTCGATTAGTGCCTTTTGGCCACAGATACGCTACCAGGCAGATCCATTGTCCTAAAATGTGTCTTTTGTGGATTTTTTGATGTGATCTGGAAATTTTAAATTAATTACTACCTAATGATGTATTGTTTGTACAGGGTAATCAAACAAAACTGACTCTTTCATTATACAGGGTGTTTTGGATTTTAATAGGAAAAATGTAATAGACGATAGAACATGAAAAAATAAAAAAGTCTATATAAACATGTATGTTTTGAAGCTTCGTTCTCGAGATCCAGGGTGTTAAAGTTTTGGAAAAAAAAGTTTTTTATTCATAGCTCAAAAATCCCGTGGTTGATTTTCCTTAAACTTGACAGGTTCATTCACACACAAATCCCTGTACCTATTCGCATTCATAGTCTCACCTATCAAAATACCCATTTCCGTTCTTCCATTACTCATGATACCACCCCATACAGTAACACCACCCCCACCAAATGCAACCCTTGCTTCCATATTCTCCTCACGGTACCTTTCATTCCTCTCCCTCCAAACTAAGATTCGTCCATCAGATGCATGCAAATTAAATTTACTTTCATCCATTTGTATGTGTAAAGCAACAATTATTATTAAAAAAAAAATGAAAATATTAAAAGTATGTTTTAGGAGGCCACTAAAGAACAGGAATTTTTTTTATTATATATATTGTATTTTTCTTAATTTTTTCTATAGGGCCAAGCAATAAAGTATTAGTTTTTATTTTTTTCTCGAAAACAAAGCAAGATACGAAAAATTAACAAGAAACAAAAAAGTTGTATTTTTAAATGCTTAATCTAAAAAAATACAAAATTTAAAAGCAGTGGCGTACCATTATTTTTCCATCTTTACTATTAGATTGCCCTCTGGGACGCCTTTGCCATAATTACAGTAAATCTTATTACATCAAATGATACCTCTTATCATGAGAAACAAACCTGTCAAGTTAAAGGAAAATCGGCCAAGGGATTTTTGAGCTAAAAATCAAAACTATTTTGTTCCAAAACTTTAACACCCTGTATCTCGAGAACGAAGCTTTAAAACATACATATTTATATAGACTTTTTTTTATTTTTTCATGTTTTATCGTCTATTAAAGTTTCCCGATAAAAATCTGAAACACCCTGTATAATGAAAGAGTCAGTTTTGTTTGATTACCCTGTACGAAAAAAATCATTAAGTAGTAATTAATTTAAAATTTCCAGATCACATCAAAAAATCCACAAAAGACACATTTTAGGACAATGGATCTGCCTGGTACGCGTATCTGTGGCCAAAAGGCACTAATCGAAAAAGTAAAAAAGCGTCCAGAGGTATTGACCGAAGCTGTATATTGACCAAATTTCAAACCAAACAACAACGTACAGCCCAATTGTCATAGCTTCAAACGAACAATAGCCATATTTTCTGCAATTTTATCTTTACTTTTTTGTTTGACCCCTGTATTTTATAGAAATGACCATGTACCAATAAAGTGGTTAGGTAATAAAAAACCAGAAAAATAAGCTTTCAGAATGTGAAAACCTGGTCGAAATCGGTAAAGCCGTTTTTAAGTTACAGCGTTTTAAAGATATTGGTAGCAAAGTTTTGACACATTTTTGTTTAGTAGTGTCTTTGTGGCTAAAGGGCTGAAATCAAAAACTGGCAAAAACGTCTGGAGATATTGATGTTACTTTAATAATGACCTATAATTAAATGCGAAAAAAATTATTACCGAAATCACACACCTCTAAACTTTTGTAATTTTGCATCTGTTCATTGACCACCCTGTATACCATGAACATTTGATTATTTTTCAAAAATCATTTTGCGCCATGTCATCTAGACGAAATGGGCATTAACATACCGAAATCCGCAGCTTAAAATATTTTTTATTTCCAAAGTTACTACAAGTTAAATATGGTGCTAAAAATTGCTTGTCCCGATTTTTTGGCGAGCACTTTATTTTAAGGATATGCACGTTTGAAAATCCTACAGCTTTTACATAAAACTTTTTAACATATAGCGTTAACCAACAGAAATATTGGACTTTTTTGGATACTTGGGCAACCCAGTATTTTTATTTAAGGAAAACAACGTTAAATTATTATATATATTTATTTCTTTAATTCAGATTTCATTTTAAAAGTTTTCTGGCCTAACGTGAGTATGTTGGGTAATCCAGTTAGTGTATGCAGAAACTTTGGCGTAGACTGAAGGAGCTCCTGCTTCACCACATGGAACAAGTCCCCAAGAGACAGCTCCAATAAGACGTCCGTTCTTGGCGAGAGGGCCACCACTATCTCCGTTGCAGGCAGATTCACCACCATTTCTAATTCCAGAGCAAATGTTCAATTGAGCGTTGAAGGGACTGGATGCTCCAAGGAATGAACGTAGGATCTGCTGGCATTCTGAAAACATATTGAAATGGACATTTTCGAATATACAAGGTGATTATTTTTCTTAAGTCGGCACCATTGCTAACTTTTTTATTATTGGAGATACAAAGTCGGTTAAATATGTAAAGTTGTAGTATTTTTTACACTGATTAACGTGCTGCTAACAAAAAACAATTGAGCATTGGGTTTTCGATTTATTGCAAAAATACATTTTATTTTAAATAGAACACCCTGTATAATATATCATGAATTGAAAGATATATTAGAGAACATTAAGAAAGTCTTTAGGTGTTATATCCAACTTTTATTAGTTTCGAAACTATGGCCATCCTCGGGATTTTAATAGTAAACTGGTATTTTTAAAATAGAACACCTTATATATTGCATCACCATTAAATAGATAATTTAAAGAGTTTTAAGAAAATATTACAGTTATCATCACCTATAGTTTTGGAATTGAATGGCCATTCAAATCTAAAAAATAGTAGATATAATGTCTATTTTACATTCGACACTAAAGTTAGTGCTTATGGCTTGGAGCTGTAGGTATGAAAATTTAACATAATTTTTATATTTGGATGGCTATGTCTCTATTTAAGGTGATGCAATATGCGGGGTGTTTATTTAAAAAATTTAATTTACTATCAAATTCCTAAAGATATCCATATTTCCGAAACTATTAAAAATTGGATAAAATACATAAGGATTTTTTAAAGCTCTTTAATAGATCTTTTGAATGGTGATATAATGTACAGGGTTTTCCATTAAAAAATATATTGTTTGCAATAAATCAAAAACCCGATGCTTAATTGTTTTTTAGTTGGTAGCACGTTAATAAGCGGAAAAATACTACAACTTTACTAATTAAACCGACTTCGTATCTCCAATAATAAGAAAGTTAGCAATAGTGCCGAATCCAGGACTATTCAACATACATTGAGGCATTTTTTCCTTTAAAAGTGAAGTGTTATAACTTCTTATTAGCAATTATGTAATACAACAACAAATGTTTAATTAAATACCTATATCTTGTCTAACAAATTTTAATAAAAAAGTTTTTAGGATTTTTTAGGTTTTTGAAAAGTTTAAACCTGTATGTTATGAACGAAAAATTTAAGGACCCATATTTTTGTAAACTGTTTTAACAGCTAGGGAATACGACCTTAAATTTTCTTACCGCAATTAGGACACGAAACTTATGGGGTGATTTCTTATTTTTTAAATGAAAACAAGTTTCTATAAACATAACTCCCGACTTTCTTCATTCTGAGATAGAGATTTAGAGGATTTAATTTGCCTAACGTCTCGAGTGGGCACCGATGCCAATATTTTTGTTTGAACAATTAAGAATGCAACTTTTAAACCACTTCTATTTTCTCTGCATCTTAGCTTTGTTTGTAAGAAAATAAACTTTAAACCACTTTAATTTCTTCTAAAAAGTTCTCATATACAACATGTCATAAAAAAAACAAAAATAAAAAATTATTTGCCTTAAAATAAATGAGCACTCGTGTATTTGATCAAAAATCATATATATATATATATATATATATATATATATATATATATATATATATATATATATGATGGAATTTTGTATTTTGTGCTAAAATTGGACCCAATAATTCTAATTTAGTTAGTTAGATGTTTTTTAAGCAAAAATAATGTAGAACATAAAGGGGCTTTTTAAATTTTAGGCCTATTTAACCACAAAGAAAATTTACGTTTGTTTTTGAATGTCTTAATAATAACAAAGCTTTAACTTTTTTGAAATTTAAGGGTAATAAGAATAAGTTAAGGCAGTTAATTTAGTTGGATCTAATCTCTATTTGGGGACAGTTGGAAAAGTAAGTTTTCCAATTTTTAGTAGGGGTAATGCTTTTAATATATGACATAACTTTTATCTAAACAAGTTTTCCAAATATTATTTTTGTCCAAGTTCAAAAATAAAGTAGGTTTCTCTTGTGTCATATTCGTTAATTTGCGCCAACCACTTACCCTCCTATGGTTTTTTAAATTTTAACTTAAAAAAAAAATAGAATTAGTTTTGTCCATTAGTGTCAGTTTATAAAAAAAGCCCTATTTTAATTAAAAAAAATCGTTCTTTAAATACTCGTCTTAGATTTTGGAACACTCTGTATGAATAGGGGCAAGTCATAGTTAGATAGTTACTGCAACTACCAAGATTGAACCAAGACAAAACGTCTAAGATTTCCTGTCTCCATGGGCAAATGCTGCAATGGCAATCTGTCCTAACACCGTTACTTTGTTGTTTTATAAGATTGGCAACGTCGCAATTGCAAATTTAGTGCATTATGATATATTTTTAATAAATTATTAGATGAATGCAGCAAAAAATAATCAAACAAAGTTAGTCTACACCTTGTATTAAGTGTTTAGTGGTTGCCGTAATGGATTTCGTTAAAAATATGTAATAAAGCAAAACGTGCACGTGGTTTTGATGTGTCTGCAGTTCAAGTCTATTAACCAAAAAATTATGTTTCGTTAGTTTGTATAAAATTATTTAAAACGCTGACTTTTATCCCTGTGTTAAATGGGGTTTTTAAAAATTATGCCTAATATTTATATAAAATTTATTGCCTAATCGGGTAGTTTCTAAAAATATTTTTGACATTTTGGATCTAGATACCCAGTTTAATCAGCTGATTTACCGAATGGCAACATTGTGCTCTTTAATTTAAATCGCCTATAGTTGGGAATCTAAAAAAATATCTTACCGTCTTCAGGAACAACTGGCAAGATTAGCGTATTGTAGATGATTTGGAGCAGAACCACCGGTCCTTGTAAGGCCCCATCCGGAAAGGAATGCATCACCACGAGATACATGTCCTTGAACTGGTAGGCCAATAGGTTGTACGTTGATTCCATAATTGAGATGTGAAGCCAATCGCACCAAAGCAATGTCATTTGGAGCCACTTGGTTGCCGCTAAAAAAATAATTAATATCAAATAGACTCAAAGTAAATGGTCAATGATATAATTAGTTCTTAGAATTGCTATATGGATAATTGAATTTAAATTAAATAGGATATTATTGTTTTCTTGGACAGATAAACAATGAAAAGTAATTTTGTAAAAAGATGCATTACTGTTTTTATTTTGTGTTTTGTTGTTCATAAAAATTTACAAAAGAAAGGCTTACAGTTAAAAAAATATTATATTTTTATAGTTGACTTATTAACAAATTCTTTTAAAATATGCTTTTCATATAATAGGTAAAAAAAAGCTTTTATTAACGGTTGATCAGAAATTTTATTACTTTTTAAAAAGCGTAGTAAATTTTTTATAAGAGACAGAAAGTATAGCTCGGCGTAAAGGAAAAATTAAACTTGTTTTTAAGTGGATATATTCCTCCTAACATAGTATATAGAATGCAGAAAAAAAAATTTTTTTTTAATAAAATTATGTTAGAAAATGCTACGTTTCGAAATACAGAGTGTTAAAGTTTTAGGAAAAGAAAATGCCTTTTTATCATAACTTCCTACCACTCCAGATATGTCTACAAATTTGGTACACTTCTTTAACCATTATAATACCTACATTTTTTGCTGTAAAAGTTTAAAAAATACCAGTGGCGTTCAAGCAAGATTTGTATTGATTTAAAAAAATAGTATGCCACCGCTTTTCTTTGAATTAATATTTTAAAATAATCATTTACTCTGGAGTTAATTTGGTTTCTTGTTATTTTTTCGTAGTGACGAAGCGGTTTTCGTTAATACTGATTATTTTTTTCATGAAGTTTAAATTGTAAGTAATGTAAGTTATTGACCTTTTTAATACAAATTAGCAACTTTATGCAAAACAAATTTTACATACAAAACACCATATCAGATCTAAGCGATTTTGTCGCGTACAAAATGGCTTTTACTTTTTAAACGAAAACCGTTCGTCGTACTAAAAAATATAAAGAAATAAATTAACTCCAAAGTAAATGATTAGTTTAAAAATAATATTAATACGAGAAAAAGCAGTGGCGTACTATTTTTCCCTTTAAAAATGTTGTTCGAACGCCACTAAATTTTTTTTTAACTTTTACAGCAAAAATTTAATTATGTGTAATGGTTAAAAGAAGTGTACCAAATTTTGTGAAGTTATCTGAAGTGGTAGGAAAGTTATGATAAAACTTTAACACCCTGTATTTCAGAAACAAAGAATTTTTGAACATAATTTTATTCGAAAAATGTTTCCTATTTTCATGCATTCTATAGTGTGTTAAGAAGAATATATTAACTGACAAATAACCCTGTATAAACCAAGCATAATTTTATAATTTAGTGATTTTTTGTAAAAACCCACAAATCATGTAAAGATACATTTTATTTTAAAAGATATTTAAATATTATACTCTATTCGTGTAAGTAATGTAATAACTTTACGTATTTTGAAGGCTTCTATTGTTTAATAAAGATACTGGTATGTTGTTAATAAAAGAAATCAATCTAATTAATCTTCCAAAAATTGTAAGTATTTATGTGTTAAAATTGTGAATAAGTTAATCCTAAAAAATTCTTACCCAGGGTAACCAGGATGATTAATGATTGATGAGACATCTCTGGTTTGTTGTCCTGCAACGTTGTTATCGTTCAATAGCAAAATTCCAGCTACTACTCTTAAGCTGGATGCAGAAGTTCCAAAAGTACAATGTGCAGCAGTAACAACCCATCTAAAAAAACATGATGTTTTACTATTTACACTCTTAATTTCTGTAAAGTGTGTACAGGTAAGATTTATAGTTGTAATGAGGGTAAAAGTTCAGGACATTGCTAGATAGAAAAAATTGCCTAATCTGCATATCGTGTGATATTTGCATGCATCTAATTATTCAGTAAGCTTTTTATGCATGTAAAGGGTGGCATTCTATATAGGATTGTGTCTATTTAAGTTTCCACCATATCAAAAACTTTTTATTGAGTTATATAACGCAAAAAGGTGTTCTTTATAAAAATTTTTGCAAAATCCAAAACCTAAAATAAAACTATTTGATCATATTTTTTTATAAGAATATAAGGTATTTAAGAAACGTAAATTTTGTTTAATAGAAGAGTAGATGCATTTTGTTTTCACATCGAAAATTTTTACTAAGAAAAAATGTTTGGAATTAAAAACAACTTTTAAATATGTAAACTGGTTTATGTAGAAGAAAAGCTTTTTATTTTAATTTTCTATTCGTTAACGGTGAAAATTTAATTTTATATATTAGTGCCCACTTATTTTAAAATGTAATATATTAAAGGAAGCTTACGAACTGTCAGAACATCGAAAAGACACAGAAACTAAATTAAATTTAATTAACAAGATTTGGTTTAAAAGTTGTTTTCAATTCTAATTTTTTTTTAATAAAAATGTTTGATTTTGTGAAATATAAAGGTAGGCACTTTCCTCTTGAGCAAAATACAAATTTATGTCTATATGTGGAAGACAATGCTTTATCAATAATATTAAAGAACATTTTCGGACTTTTATTATCTTTTTTACATTTACAACAGTTGCTTTAAAAATTAGATTAGTTAACACTTAAAAACGGACAGAGATTGTACTGCCCGAAATGTTGAGTAAATAAATGTAATAAAGACAATGGAAGTCCGAAACTCTTCTTTAAAAAAAAATATTACTAAAAACATAATATCTGATAATTGCACTTAAGGTTTTAGACGGTGCACAACTTTTATATAGAATATAGGTATTTTTTCATAAAATGAAAAAAACAAGTTTTCCATTATGGTGCAATCTTAAGTAAGCACAGAGTATAACACGTAACTTTTTTAATTGAACCAAAACTATCGTAATTTACTTTTTATAAAAATCGATTCGTTTGAAATTTACGTTTAAAATCCCTTATTTCTAAATCTATGACTTACTCAGGAGAAATGATGGAACCTCCACAAATATGGCTGAAACTAATTATGACACGTCTCTGCAAGGAAATTTGGTATGGAAATTGATTTCTTGCTGCATTGTGTCCATTAACTACACGTAGCCCAGGATTTGTTGGGATATCTGTTGCTAATGGATAGTATCCTGCCTGGAAGGATCCATCAGCTGAAACAGAAACGAATGGTTTAACTAAGGAAGCTTGTTTTTAAAAGTTCGTACCAAATGAGAACCTTAATAATTATTAACTTTACGAAAATACGTCTAAATTAAGTTTTGCTTGGTAAGAAAATAAACGTTCACAAAAATATTTGTTATTGGATGTGCAGGGTTTTCATTTATATTTTGCCACTCACTTTTAACTATAATTAAAACGGATAGAATAAAACATCCTCTATAAAAGTTTCATACTTTTTATCTACTATCTTTTGAGCATATGAAAAGAAACAAATCAAAAGCTCAAGAAAAATGAAGATGTAAACTTTTAAATGAAACACCCTGTATATTATGTAACAATTAAAAAGGTCTTTTAAAAGCGTAACAAAAATGCCACATTTAATAAATCTATCTTTAATAATTTTCGAAATATGACCACTTAATCTGGAAAATAGTAGAATAAATTTCCATTATACCTTCCTACTGCATCTGCACTAACAATAGGCTGAAACTGTAGATGTAACGGAAATTATACCCAGATTTAAATGGCCATATTTCCAAAACTATTAGAGACAGATATATTAAATATAATATTTTTGAAAGCTTTTTAAAAGACTTTTAAATGGTGATATAATACACAGGGTGACCCATTTTAAAAAAGTTTACCTTTTTATTTTTCTTGAGTTTTTAATGTTCATTTGTTTCTTTCTTGTGCTTAAAAGATAATAGATGAAAAAGTATGAAACTTTTATACAGGACGTTTTTTCCAGTTATAATTAAAAGAAGTTGAAAAATATAAATGAACATCCTGTACAGGGTGGCTTTCAAATGGACCTTATTCCAAATTATTAAAAGGCGTCCGTTAAGCAGGGCTTTGTATGTTTACTTAACACTCAAATAAAAATATATATTTTTTTGGCCATACCTTGTAGACTACTAATACCATTTGGTATCTTATGGTGGCATTTAAAATTTTAAACCTGACAAAACTGTTAAAAAAATAACTTTTGTCGTAAAATTACGCTCAACTTACGTAGACACACTGTATGTACGTACTAAATAATAATAACTAAATAAAAAAAAGCTTTTTATACTATATTAATACACGACTTTTGTATTATTATTTTTAGTTGTTCTTTTATTATTTTTTTAAGTTAAGTTAATTTTACTAAGTTGTTTATATTTAAAATATTTAAAGATGTTTAGGTGAAATAAAAAAAATATATCTTACCCAAGGCAACAGCCAACAAAGTACTCAATACCAGAACTAATTTCATTTTAGTGCGTGTCTTAATGGACTGAAGCACCAATAATTCGCAATTTATTTTATACTAATTTCTTATCAAAAAATTTGACTAGTTTAATTCTTGATATTATAGATGGATATTTACAAAATAAACAGGAGATTAATTTAATATGGAATTTCAAATATTTTATTTAGTTTTAAGTTTTATTGATGAGCAATAAAAGAATTATATCTATAATGGAAAACATTTTTTTTTCGAATACCAATGGATAAAAAGTAATTTAAATAATCCTTAAGCATGCTGAGGTTCCGCACCGTAAACTTCTGTTTATAACATAAAAAAAATCGCTGCTTATTACATGGGCAAATTGTAAGTTACACTTGTCATATAAAAGGCCTTATGCCTTGGTTAGACACGGCTAAGTAATTTACTAGAGTAGCGCGTAATTAAGTATTCTCGTGCGTGTGGACAACAAAAATTAGGAAAGTAGTTTGGCGTAGTAGCTCTCCACGCAGAAGAATACTTAATTACTCGCTACTCCACTAAGTAATAATGCAGACATCTGAAAACTCAGGTACTGTTCAGGCCTTAAAATAAAAAAATAATTTTATAAATTATTTTTTTCATTTCAAGGCCTTTAAATAAAGAAATAATTTTATAAAAAAATTTTTATTTCACGGCCTAAACAGTATCTGTTTTTCCAGATCAGGCCTTAAAATATATTTTTTTATAAATTATCTTTTTTATTTCAAGGCCTGAACAGCATTTTACTGTACATGTTGAGGCAACCCTATTTAATCCAGATAGTTCGGACTTAAGCGTTGTCTGTAACTGGTTTTTTAGCTCGGTCTTTATAGCTTTAACATCCTCAGTAAGACTTTGGTCGATATCTAAATATCGATACGATTCGTTTCTTCGTAGCGGTCGGAGAATCGCGCTATCAGTTAGTTCATCAGCCTCTAAATCGTTACCATATCGGCCTATTACCAGCCTAAGTTTTGCACATTTGTCAAGTCCGAACTCCATGCCAACATCTTTGCTATATTCGTGAACCACTTTAAGAGACTGTTGTAGATCTCGCTCACTAGATCACTAGATGCATAGAGTTTCAGGTCATTCATATAAAACAGATGGGGAAACCTTACGCTCTTTCCTTCCAGGACCCTTATTCTTGAATCTCTGGGAGAAGAACTTTGCTGGGAAGTGAGTAAAGTTCACGAAAATATTGTCAAAACAGTATTCTTAAAAAAGAAGAAGTTCACTGTGAGCAAGCAACTCCCGGGAACTAAAAGTTCTCCACCTCTTGAGGTGGAGAAAATTCGTTCCCGCCGTTCTATAACCTTTCCCATAAAAGTTCCCGAGAGTGTTCCCCTCCCGGAGATTCAAGAATAAGCGTCCAGGTGGTCCACAGCAATACCCTCGAGTCTTTCGAAGAGACACGGACACGGGAAGCAGCGATATACAGATCAATAGAGGACTTAGTAGGTCGCCCTGAAATACGCCCCGTTTTAATGTAATGGAATCAGTATTGAGTTTTTGTGCTCCAGATGTTATTGAGAATTTAGATTTCCAGAGCGGCATTAGCTGTTCGATGCAACGACTTAGGTTAGGAGGAGCCTTATTGAGATCTTTAAGCAAATGCAATATTAATTCATGCGATGTTGTGTCAAAAGCTTTGTTGTAATCAATCCATGCCATACTTAGGTTGCGTATGTATTGGATTGAGTCTTGTGTGATGCATCTATCAATTAAGAGATTTCCCTTGCAAACCATTGATCCTCTTTTTCCTTCTCGCTGCTTTCCTATATTGAGAGAATAGAATTTATTGCACTTAATATTCTAAAATACAAATTTTAGTAAAAGCCTTGTAGATGGTATTGAGGCAGATAATCGGTCTATAGTATTTTGGATGTGTTAGATCTTCCTTTTTTTGCTATTAATATAATTCGGCCTTCTACAAACCATTAGGGAATTGGTGT
Organism: Listronotus bonariensis; assembly: GCA_014170235.1. Classification (NCBI taxonomy): domain Eukaryota; kingdom Metazoa; phylum Arthropoda; class Insecta; order Coleoptera; family Curculionidae; genus Listronotus; species Listronotus bonariensis. The sequence continues at coordinate 13,864 of JACEGR010006957.1, forward strand.
GTTTCCATGAAGCCACGAATCAAAGATTCGATATTAATGCCATCCGGACCCGGTGCAGAATTATTCCTTGCACCATCTAGGGCTCTTTTCATCTCCTGCATCGTGATTGGTGGACTTTTATGCTGGCCAAGTTCCTTGTCGGCACAATAGGCGCTAAAGGTGTTTAAAGCAGGAGCGTCGTAGCGGCTTCAAGTCCTCGTAGACATCTTTCCATAACATTTGCTTGTGGCGGATTTTCAACCGTTGGTGCTGGGTCTGCGAGAAAGCTAGAAGGTTTAGTCACAAATTTATTTGTAATTCTTAGCCCTTTAGCCTTTTTCTTTAAGCTGTTATTAATAACACACAACGATCGTATGCGGCCTAGGCAACGCTGTTTTGATAACCTGAAGCGTGATTCTGTTAAGTTTATAGTGTTTTTATCTTTTTTCTTTTGTGTTAAATTTTCAATATGCCTACAGCTTCAAGCTATAAGCACTAAGTTTAGTGTCGAATATAAAAATAAACATTATATTTACTATTTATTAGATTTGAATGGCCATATTTCAAAAACTATAAGAGACAGACAAATCAAATGTGGTATTTTCTTAAGGCCCTTAAAATATCTATTAAACAGTGATGCAATATACAGGGTGTTCTATTTTAAAAATACCAGTTTACTATCAAATTCCCGAGGATGCCCATATTTCCGAAGCTATTATAAATTGGGTATAACACATAAGAACTTTTCTAAATGCTCTTTTATAGATCTTTTGAATGGTGATATAATAAACAGGGTGTTCCATATAAAAAAATATATATTTTTTGCAATAAATCCAAAAACCCGATGTTCAATTGGTTTTTGTTGGTAGCACTTTAATCAGCGAAAACTTTACGAAGTTAGACTTTGTATCTCCAAAAATAAAAAAGTTAGCAATAGTGCCGACTCAAAAATGATCGCCCTGTATGGATTTGATGGATACAAAATGATAATACAAACTAATAAGAATTATAATTAAGGACTTTGCTGCAAGAAGAATGCAGCTCCATTTTTTCTATTTTTTTTTCAATTCCGGAAAATTTTTCTGGTTTAAAATAGTTTCACATATTGACAAAACCTCCTGATTAACAAGTGGCATTTTAATGCTTGGTTTAAAATAAAAAGGTTTTTTACCAAGCTTTTCAATTTCCCAATAAATATTTAAAATGAAGCTGCATTCTTCTTGTAGCAAAGTCCCCAATTTTTGTTTAGTAAGGATTGTATAAACAGGGTGTCCAAAAATTAACGATAATATTAAAAGAGCTGAAAAAACAACTCATAAGCATCCAAAAAACATAAAATGACCTCAGTAAAAAACGGATTGTTTTCGAGATAATGGCGATTCTTATAAACGTTTTTTTTCAAAGTCTTACATATAAAAAAGTTACAGGTAGGTACAGTTAAGTCCATCCGTGGAAAGACTGAAGATTTTTCGGAAATAAATTTTACTTTATTGTTGGTCTTTAATTAATAAAATGGGTATTTAGTGCTTCAAAACTGAAATAAAATCTAAAAATATTAATTTCTTTGGATGTGAAATTTAAAAATCTGATCAAGAAAGACAGTTTTAACGAATCAAGTGCCAATATCTCAAAAAACAATGATTTTTTAATAAGTAGGTATATTTTTTATTTTTTGGATGCTTATAAGCTGTTCTATCAGCCCCTTTAGTATTATCGTTGCCTTTTCGGACACCCTGTATATATAGCAGATTATATTATTTTTATAAGGCTTATATCTTTCACAAAAAAATCTTTTACCTAAAATTGTATGATAATTACGAGCCCTATATTTGAAAGTCGACATGCGCATTTGCATTCGCGAATATTGGAGATGAATATTCGCATTCGCGAATGTAAGAATTCCAACATTCGAAACATCACTAGTACAAGCGATAAGTACTTTACGTTGCAGGTATTCGGAAACCCAGTATCGGTTTCTGGTTAGAGATAACAGGACTCTTTTAATAATCTTGTCTATGAGCAGGACCGCAGGCGTCGTCATCCTGTGACTGCAGCTCATCGGTATAGTGGAAAACAAGGTTTGTTCCAGCGGAATGTTGAAAATTTCTTAGCAACAACGTAAAAACGCAGGAATCTTTACAAACATTATTGTTATATCGATATATTGAGAAGTTAAATATCGATATTTGAAAATAATCCATATGTCGTTGCCATCCCTATCGATACTGCGTTTGACGTAATATTCCCGAGGTATAGGCAACACACGCTGCATTTTGTTTTTAAATAAAAAGGAAATAAAACTTTAAAAAAGTAGTGATACGACGTCTCAGTAACCAGAGGATCATTAAAAAAATACCATGTAAATTGGTACAGTAGAAGTCTTTATTGAAGTGTCTGAAAATTATGGCTTTGCCTTTTAAATATACCTATAGATTTTAAGGAAAGGTTCCCAATACAAGATCACAAAGAAAGTGTAAATTATCTAAATTTTATTTTGGCAATGTTTGGCCTCTCTTTTGAGGCATTATCAAGCCTTCATTTCAGTATTCTCTTAAAAACATTAGTCTATTTTTACATTTGGTGATGTGTAGAAGAGTATTAGAAAGCCTTTTAATATGACAGGTAGTGACGTGTCCATGCTTTCTTCTGCAATCTTCATAAAAGCCCATGGAAGAATGGTCCACCATTCTTTTGGTCTTATTATCACATGGTGGGTGTTATGTGCTTATTATCGGGAACTTTTCCTTTAAATTTATATTTAATGACCGGAAACTACTACTATTTTTGTTTGTGCTTGATGTTTGTCTTTTGAAAACAATTAAAGAGATGCATTAACAAAGTAAAAGAAAGAAAAAAAAGAAAAACCATTTACCAGCGTAACTGAAAGCGAATAGAAAATGGGCTTTTATGAAGACTGTAGAAGGAAGCATGAACACGTCACCACTTGTCATATTAAAAGGCGTTCTAATTCTCTTCTACACATCACAAAATGTAAAAATCGTCTACTGTTTTAAAGGAGACGCAGAGATAAAGGCTTGCCTCAAACGAGAGGCGAAATGTTGCCGAAATAAAATTTAGATAATTTACACTGTGTGGTTTTATTAATGGGAAATAGAGTATACAAATTACAAATACACAGTGGCGCATTTACCAAAAGGCTGAAGCCTATGGCGGCGTTTTTAGGGGGCGGCAGACGTAGTTTAGGGGACGGCAAAATAAAATTGGTACTTAATAAATAATTTTGTGGATGATTTTGAATTTTATTTAGTACGTAAAATTGAAAGAAAAGAATGTGAGAACTTTTTTTTTGCTCTTCAAAATTATTTTTTCGGAAAAAAGTTAAACAAAGGGGCGGCGAAAATAAAATAGCCTACGGGCGGCAAATTTGTAAATGCGCCTCTGCAAATACAAAAAGAAAATCAGTTTTTCTCTTTTCTCAGTGATTTTATAATTTTAGTAGTTTAGTACACAGTTATAATAACCAAAGAAATTTGATGTTAAATCATAAGTATAAATGTAATCTCAAAGTATACAACTTGTTATATCGATTTACAAAAGCGTTAAGAAAAGCATGAAGTAAACGGTAGGTTTGGTTTTTACACCTAAAAACCTTTTCTTTTGTGTTTTTGTCCTCTTTAACTTTTATGAGGAAATATTTTTTTCGTTACTTCAGGAATTCCCGCGAAAATATTAAACTCCCTTCCGGAAAAATAAATATTGAATTCAACACTGGTAAGATGTAATTCTAATGAAATTTACATGTATTTGTCGCCTTCATCATTTAAGACTGAAAAAAATCGTAAATATTCTTGCAACTAACAAAACTGTTAATATACCACTTGCAATTTGTCTACACTTCAATGTGATAAATTTAAATGATGTGTGGATAAACAAGTCTATAATTATAGGATATAATTATTTAGTTAAATTAGTATTATTTTTAAGCTGTTTTTACAGTTTTCTTGCATAAAAATTATTTTTCTGCAATTTTTCGATCTGCACACGCGCACTTTGCAGCAATTTTTGCAGCAAGAAAAAATTGCATGCAAGAACAACTTTTAAACTGTGAAAACAGCTTTACTAAAAGTTAAAATTTTACTAAATAAAAATAGGACTCATCCCAGGCAGCACTTATACCTCCCTGGGAAAGTCTAAAGTCACCCCTCTAAGGCTCTGGGATATCCATAATAGCTCTCCAAGTGGGACCTTTACAGATCACCATAGGCCAGCCATTTGGGATATCCTTAGAAATTGCTTTAGGATCCGTTGTAGGCTACCATGTTTTTTTCAACAGGTTTGCCAGTAGATTCCCTCCTATAGAGATTCTTAGGTGATCCATTATTTCCTTTCTCAGGTATCCTTAGGTGATCCAATATTAAATATCCCACATAAGGATAACTTAAATGTCGCATTGGGGTAACCTTGACAGGCCAGAAATAATATATTCTATATTGGGATACATATACTGCCCTAACTGTAAAAACTCAACTTGCCAAATAGGAGTCATTCGGCACGAAACCAGACCTGCCCAGTTTATCAAAAGCGCATTGAGAGACTTCGACAATCCACGAACTATACCACCGACAATAATTTTTTATAAGTAATTTATCCAACACAGTGACAAGTTTGTGCACTGGCAATGGTGTTTCTGTTCGGGCTGCTGCACCAGAATCACCTAACATAAATAATGTATTGTCTATAGTATTATTTACGGGGATTAAATACTAAAACAAATGATTTTTTTAACACAGTTTCTCTCACAGATAGTGAATATGATGTAGTAGCATTGACGGAAACATGGTTGTCTAGTCACGTTTATGACAGTGATATATTTCCAAGTAACATTTTAGTCTTTAGAAATTTAAATAGGAATGAAAACTTACGAGGTGGTGGAGTTCTTCTTGCAGTGAAAATGTGTATAAGTGTTGTTTGGTAAATCTAAATTTGATTAACCCCGAGTTTTTAGGCGCGCTTGTGGCTGCCCCGGTTGTATCGGCAGCGTCGATCTCCGGAGTTAAGCAGTGAAGTGCGCGCCCATAACTTGGATGGGTGACCGGCGTTGTCGGTTTTGGGCAACGGCACGCGGTGTTCTGTTTGGGGGTGAACGAACGGACCGAGCAACAACCATCCAAGTTATGGAATGAATGGAAAGGAGTAGGGGTCAAGGTACAATAAGCCTTCGGGCTGCAGTGCACCACCTAGGGGGCGGTCGTCTGGCCTGGGTGGGATGACCCCGAAAGGGCGAAAAAAAGCCCCGAGTTTGATATACTTCTGGTTAAGGTTTATACTAGTAGTAATAGTTTTTATATATAATAGTTACCTATATTACACCAAATTGTTCTGTAACGGACAAAGAAGAGTTCTGATGCACATCTCGAAAGATTAGAATATCTTTATGACAGTAATTATATAATATTGGGAGACTTCAACATTACACACTAAGTAAGTACTATTCTGAACAAGATTTTAGAGATAATGATGAAGAGCTTTTCTTGAATTTGTTAAATTTTTATGATTGTAACCAATATAATCAAGTCCGTAATAATAATAATAGAATATTAGATGTGGTAATTTCTAACTTGGTATGTGCTGTTGAAAAAGTACTTTTAGTTTTGTTGATGAGGATTTACATCACCCAACTCTGTGGGTGGATATATATTTAAAACAACCTAAGTGTAAAACCTTGACTAGTGATTGTGGATCCAATTTTAATTTCAGAAAAGCTAATTTTAATGCTATGATTCAAATGTTTCAAAATGTTGCTTGGGAAGAGCTGGAGTCATTTACCGATGTTAATGCTGCTGTCCAATGTTTCTATGATAGAATTTATAAAATATTTTCAGTTTGTGTTCCAAAGGTTAAAAAATCAAAACAGTACCCTCCATGGTTTAACAGGCAAATTATTGCAGATATTAAAAGTAAGGATAAGTTAAGATTAAAAAGTAGAAAAACAGGAAATACCAATTTGAAACAGCAGTTTATAAATTTACGGTCAAAAATAAAACAAGACATTAAGGAAGCCTTTAATTGTTATATAACCGAAATGCAGCAAAACATTGGTCAGGACTCCAGGGTTTTCTGGCAATATTTAAAAAATAAGAAAGATTTGGGTTCTATTCCTAACAAAATGCATTTGAATGGTAGTGAATACAAAAATGGTAAAGCTATTGTTGATGCTTTTGCTGATTATTTTGGTTCAGTCTATGAAAATGTGGACAACTTGCAGGATATTAATATTTTGGATAATTGCGAATCACTCGAGGTGGTGTGTATTTCAAATGTTGACTATGAGGATGTATGTGATGCAATTAAATACCTAAAAGTTAATAAAGCTATAGGCCCTGATAATATTCCATCATACATTTTTAAAGGTTTAGTTGGCTTTCTAGCAAATCCACTAAAAGTTTTATACAATCTGGCTCTTAAAACATGCACTTTTCCAGATTTGTGGAAGGAAGTAAAAATTTGTCCTGTTTTCAAGAATGGCGATAGAACAGATATTCAAAACCACAGACCTATCGCAATATTATCTGTCCCAGCTAAAATATTTGAAACCATAATTTATAAAAATATTTACAAATCAGTTTTTAGAAGAGTAACTTTATTCCAACATGGATTTTTGATAATAGATCAACTATCAGTAACTTAATTAATATTACTCAATATATATCAGAAAATCTAGACAATAGATTTCAAGTTGATGTTATATACACAGATTTTGCTAAGGCATTTGATAAAGTATCCCATACTATCCTCTTAGATAAACTACAAAATGAATGGGGCTTTCATCCCAAATTGGTAAAATTCTTTTCATCATATCTGGAAAATAGGCAACAGCGAGTGGTAATTAAAGGGCATCACTCCAAATATTTTACGGCTACCTCAGGTGTCCCTCAGGGCTCCAACTTGGGCCCACTGTTGTTTCTGTTATTTATTAATAGCATAGTTAAAGATATATCAAATTGTGGTGTCTTACTATTCGCTGACGACCTTAAATTATACTCAAAAATTAGGAATATTAACGATTGTCTAATAGTTCAACAAAACTTAGATAAATTAGTAGAATGGTCAAATAAAAACGGTCTAAAATTTAATATAAATAAGTGCCATGCATTAAGTTTTCATAGGAAAAAGACACCCATTAATTTTGAGTACAAAATGAATGGATTAGCTTTGGCACGTGTTGAGAGTGTGAGGGATCTTGGAGTGACCTTTGATTCAGGGCTATCATTTAAGCTACATATTTGTAATATTACTAACAAAGCTTTACAAATGTATGGGTTTATCGTCAGAAATTGTAGACCCTTTAGGAATATTGCTTGTATAAGAAAATTATATATTGCATATGTGAGAAGTATATTGGAATATGCTTCAATCATATGGAGTCCACAATACGAAATTCATAAATATAGTATTGAAAGAGTACAAAATAAATTTCTCAGGTACCTTTATTATAAAGAAGCTGGAATTTATGATTTTGGCAGATCTAAGGGAGAGTTAGCTCAATACTATAAGTTACCAAATTTGGAGACTCGCAGAACGTTAGCCTCTGCTGTATATTTGTATAAATTATTACATAACAGTATTGATGATCCGCTTTTTCTATCTCAAATAAATTTTTATGTACCTCATTACCGAACAAGGGATCCAATAACATTTTACCTAAAGAATGCCAGAACCAATAATTTCAGTAATTCTCCAGTTAATGTAATGTGTAGGAAATTAAATGAAATTCAAGCTGAGTGTGATGTATTTAATGTTAGTTTAAATCAACTTAAGAAAATAATATTAGAATAAGTTTATCTGTACTCATGTTAAGTTGTCTTTTTCCCTACTCTGTAATAGGGTTTCAAACCCGTAGAGTCTGTAATAAATTAAATAAATAAATAAATAAATATGGATCCCCAGTGACTTTCCAACCAGGATTTCCAGTGGATTATTGGGTTATCCAATATTGGTTATCCTATTTAAGGATGACTTATAAACCGCCTAGGGATATTCTAAAGTTAGGACATTAGGATCCATTTAGAATATCCTATGGCCGTGGGTTGCTAGAAACACTAAAATTGTGCTTTTTTATAGATCGCTGCACTGTGCGATGTCTAGAATGAATACGGGATTGATTCACATAAAATTTCCAAAAAAATAACATGGTTTACTATTGTATCTTTAAGATAATAATTATTCATAGATATACTAAAAACTGAAACTTGTGTGCGAGCGTCAAATCTGACGCAACTACAGAATATGACAGACCACCGCCAAATTTCGCAAACCTCCAGTCCTTTTTTATTTTAATAGAAAACTTGCTTTAAGTTATCCTTAAGGCAATAATAATAGTTTCGCGTAAAATGCAATCCGTAAACAAAAAATGCGGTACAATTTAAAATTATCATTATAGATTATTAATTTGGTGTCAACGAAAGCTTAGCTATAGACATTCCGATATTTAAGATATAGTTTATAAAACTTAATTCAATTAAATATGATTTATCATATTAAAAACATTTTTATAGCAATTACTTAAAGAAGTCATATTATGATAAAATTAATCTTGATGTATGAAAAGTAAATACCATTTTTTTCTAATGTTTACGTCACAAAAGATATAACAAAAAAATCGGCATCTTTTGCGTTTAGAAATTATGACGGTGAAAATCGTTACCCGCTGGGCGGGGCTTCTCGGAACTCCCCAATAGGTTTTGTCCAAATGAAATTTAAGCCAAACAGGTCGCATGAGATATTCTAGACTCTACAACCAAATGGACCTACAAATTATGTAGTACTTATTTTACTGTCGACAAAAAAGATGTAAATAAACGCATGTTTGTACCACGAAAACAGATTACTAAAGATGAAAGACCTGCTAGCATGGGCGCCGCCTGGAGGAAACCCGGGGGCACCAGGCAAGTGCAGATTTTTTATTTTATTTAAAATTTCTTGCAGTTAAAATCGCTTATTTTCATAGGTGAATTAAGCTGGGGGTTAAGGGGCGCTTAGGCCCCCGAGACGGCGAATAGCTCCCCCAAAATTAAATTATATTAGTGTTTTTAGGCAAATATACTCTCTAAACAGGAACTTAAGCCCCTCCCTTCCAAAAAAAAAAAAAACAGTGATCGACTAGTTGCGCCACTGCCTATTTTGCATTTTTTGTTGCATTAATATTACAAAAATATCTCATCTCACACAACCGTTTGAATATTCATGCAGGGATATGTAAAATTCAAACAAAAAAAACAACAGTAAAAAATTTACCAGTAATGATATAGAATATAAATCATAATCTAAATCTTAAAACTAATAAAGATAAAAATAACTCTGAAAACAAAAATAAAAATCTTCCTTTTGACCAAATTTATTTATTATATCTTTAATAAAGATTTTTTCTTTTGTGCTTCAATTTGTTGACTATGAACGCTTAAAAGGCATAGACGACTTAAACGATTTTGCGACATGGTAGAACGCAATCAAGTTTTTACACGTTTAAGGGAACGGCCAGTCTAAAGAGCGCGCAAGCGACAAGTGATCGAGCGATTTTTTCAAAATCCAGCGGAAACATGCAGCCTTCGTATTCCGAAAAATCGCTTGCTTATGTCGCACGCTCGCTCTTCAGTCTGGCCGTTCACTGTGTACTGAATAAAAGTTCCATTGTTGCCGTTGTTGATGGCATGGTTAAAAACATTTTTAAAAGTTGTTTATGGTACGAATAAAAGTACATTCGTTTAGCACATCTTTTATTTCCATATCTTCGTTTTTATCAATTGGTCGTTGTTGCCAATTAATAGTGGAACCATGTTTACATTCATTTATTTTAAATTTTCCAATTTATATTCGACAAAAAGGCTTTTCCCATAATATTTCGGTAATCTTTTTGATGTTATTCTCTGTCATCTGACTTGGATGCAGAACCCAAAAAGGAACAATGCATTATTTGCTTCGTTAGTAAATCTTGTTTTAGTAACTGAATCAAAGAATCTAAATGTGGAATGAAAATTGTGATCTTGAAGCTTTTAAAATATACGAGCATTAATTCAAAGAACTTTTATTTTATATTTAAAGTTTTACCTCTCTATATAACTACTTACTACGGATCACAAATCTCAAAGGAACTACGCTACTAGTTAAAATAGCTACAATACAAGCTTCAAAAAAACTAAATAAATAAAAAACTACCAACGAAAAAACTTTAAAATACAAAATTTTGACAGTTGTCAGCAAATAAAAATGGATTTTTACAGTTTGCATCAACAAACATCTTATTTAACTTTTCCTAAAAAAGTTTATAAATAGCAACCATTTGCTTAATGTTTTTGTAAGTGTGCTACAATTACCTTAATTCCGGGGCGGGGGGCACGTGCTCTCCTGTCACCTCCCCAGCCGGAGCCCATGCTTGTTGGGTTAAAAAAAATATATAAATAGCGGCCATTTACTTAATGTTTTTGTAAGTGTGCTACAATTACCTTAACTCCGGGGGGACGCCCTGGCCCCCTCTCGCCGGCGCCCATGCTTGCTGGGTAACATAAGTCTGAGCTTTTTAAAGCTACTGAAGCAGTGGGTTTGATATATCCCCCTTGGACATAATTGTTTATAAATTACCTACATCCATCCATCCATCCATCCTACTATTTAAGATATTGAATAATTAACGATTTAATGCGGGAGTTGCTTTAACAGGTAAGCGACATACAGGATATCCGCTAATCAAGAAACAAAAATGTCAAAATACTAAGATTTTAAAAAATTTCAAACATCAACATTTAAATGTTTATAATAAGAAAAATGTAGTAGTCAAGGTAAAACATTAAAAAAAAATTGTTACGTTTTGAATTTCGATTCGATTTCATTTGAACAATTTTAACACACTTCTGATTTTGATCTAAGAGTTAAATGGAGAGTGCTTGATAAAAATATTTCAATAATATCGAAGGCTGATTCTAATTTCTCGCTCGTCAAAACCCCTCTACCCGAATATTATGACAATACACTTATGAACAACAAAATTATTGATAAAAAACTAAAACCGGGTATTTTATCTTCGAAATCATTCCGTATTGGACTAAGGTAAGTTGGGTTAGATCATGGTTAGATCGACATACTACACTAGCGGAAAAAATTAAAGGATACAAAAAAAAACAAATTTTTTGACGTATTTCAAGTGGCTGAATTTCGCCTAAAAATTATTGTACTAAAATTTAAAAAAAATGCCCTTTAAAGCTTGTAGTTTTAAGCTAATACAGTAAAAAAAAGTTCAATCAACGTCTACCGCGCAATCCTAATGAATACAGAGAAGATTTCTTTTTAATTTTTTCGTTTTTTTTTGTCTAAAAACTTGGAAAATGTTTTTCCAAATTAACCAATATATGGGTCAGATAACTTGTTTATCCAGCTTTAATTTACTTTTTTAAAAGTTCGATACGACCACTTCTCGCTAAGATATTGAACTTTGAACGAAAAGGACCTTTTTGTCTTTAACCACCAATATCTCAGCAATCGCTGATGACACAAAAAATTATTTTAAAATTTTAAATAACTGTAGGTACAAAAATCGGCTATGGTTTAGAAAAAATGTTTTTTTTTAATTTTTATGTTAATTTGAAAAATCAGGAGAAAAGGGGCTTGTTGTGGCTTTTGGTATAAACAGGCGCTAAATTGAAAATATCGAGATAACCAGTATGCCTTTTACAGCTCCCTCAAGGGATCTCATCTATAGAGATACGGGCCTGACAACCCCGAGGTACCCCAGTCATGTGTGTGACTGTCCCGTCCTCGTCATATATGTAAGTGCAATCCTTAAGTGTTAGTGACCGAGCTCATGGGATGCATGGCTCAGCACATGTGAGTCGCAATCGGTACCTTCCAGACACCAGGCGAAATCTGGTCGTAACTAGCCTTACCACAGTATCCAGGCTCTGCTGTGGCTGACTGTTTATTTCCTAGGCTACTCGTGGGAATCGCATGGATTCACATAAATTTCCCCATTAGGCGGGTCCAAAAGACCCAGAATAGAGTCTCCTGAAATTTTAAATACTTATGATAAATATTTCTTAATTAAAAGAACTGAAGGATCCTTCAAAGACACTTCACCCTTTCTAATACATAAAGCCCTAGAGCAATATTTTGGCACCCTAACCAGCACAAAAAAACTTAATGATGGTACGTTAATGATTGAAACATCCTCAGAAAGACAATCCCTTTTAGCTCCAAAACTCCAAAAACTTCACAATATGGATGTTAAGACATCTCCACATCCCTCCCTTAATATAATTAAAGGTGTTGTAACATGTTCTGATCTTGGCAATTGCACAGATGAAGAAATATTGGATAATCTAAAGGATCAAGGAGTAGTAAATGTTACAAGGATTCAACAGAAAAAAGACAATCAAATTATTCCCTCTTCCACCTTTATACTTTCTTTTAAAACTCACTCACTCCCTCCCCGCATTAAAGCAGGTTTTTACTCACTTCGAGTTCGTCATCATATCCCTACTCCACTTAGATGCTTCAACTGTCAAAGGTTCGGCCATACAGCAACCAAATGTTCTTTTCCATCACTTTGCCCTTCATGTGGCCACCCCACTCATGAAACTAATAATTGCAACCTCTCACCTACATGCGTTAACTGCAACTCCGACCACTCCCCTCGCTACAAAGGATGTACTAAATATAAATATGAATTTGAAATACAAAAGATTCGCACAATTGAAAAAATATCCTACTTTGAAGCCAAAAAGAAATTTGCATCAGTAAACCCATCATACGTCACATCCTACAGCACAGTTGCTGCCAAACAGGGAAAAACCCAGCTAAAGAACTCAAAACAATTGCAATTCAATGTGATATTACCCCCCTAAACACTCCTCACCATCCACAAGTTCATCTTCCTCATCCAAGCCCTCTGACTCCTCCCTCCCACCCACCCGTCCCCATGGCCTCTCCCGTCCTCCCGGACCTCCCTCTCTCACTATCCCCATTACCCCCTCCAAAACCCAACGAAAAAAAATCATCCTCAAAATCCCATCATTCTACAAAAGATACAGTTTCCACTTCTGTAATAAAACATACCTCAAAACAAAAATCTGATCCATCCCTAAAACCAAATAAAAACTCCAATAAATCCAATAGAAACACCCCAAACTCTTCCAAAGAATCGCTCTACGATGACATGATCGTAGATGAATTATTAGACTAAAACCCAAAAACTTATTGCCTAAACAATCTAAAAAATAGCTATAAAACAAATTCAATCATTTATCTAATTAAGATCCTTTCTTTAAACAGACACCAAAATAATAGATCTTCTACTAACCTATCAATCATTTTCAACCCCTTAATACTACAATGGAACATGTTAAGACTCTTTAATAACTTAGAGGATCTTAAATTACTTATATCAACACATCACCCCTCTATCATATTCCTAAAAGAAACAAACCTCCTTCCAAATAAAGACTGCAATATTAAACCATCTTGAGAAAAGAAACACAAATACAAGCTGAAAGGGCTTCTGGAGGAGTTGCCCTACTTATTCACGAATCACTGCAACATACACACATACCCCTTACAACCAATATTGAGGCAGTTGCCGCACACATACCATCTCTAAACACAACCTATTGTTCTATATATATCCCCCCTCCTTTCAATTAAATGATATTGACCTACAAGATCTAATTCACCAACTTCCCACACCCTTTATACTTGCTGGTGACTTCAACTCTCACCATCCCTTATGGGGCTGCCACACTACGAATAACAAAGGACAAATAATAGAAAGAATGATCAGACCATAATCTATCTATACTAAATTCTGGTTCACACACTTTTATCTGTTCCTCCACGGGATCAAAGTCCTCAATTGACCTGACCCTATGTAGTCCATCAATAGCCCCAACATACCAATGGGAAATATTGGATGACACACATGGAAGTGACCACTTCCCAATACTCCTTAGACCGTTGGTTTGGCCTACCGCCCCTCAAATCAAAATAATCCAAGATTTCACAAACGCTGACTGGGCACTATATAGCAATTCAGTCCAATTCCCTTCTTTTCATCCAAACAACATTGACCTCACCATAGAAACATTCATAGATTCCCTTAAAACTGCCTCTGAGTTGAGCATTCCTACCAAACAAATTAACCCACATCGCCCACCTGTCCCTTGGTGGTCAGATGCCTGTAGAACATCAATTAAAAATATAAAAACGGCACTAAATAAATTTAAACATAATCCACCTCAAGAAAACTTTATAAAATTTAAACAAGCCAAAGCAAAAGCCAAAAGAATAATTAAAAACGAAAAAACCAAATCCTGGATTGGTGGATCCTGGAGACATGTGGACTAAAATCAACCGTCTAAAAGGCAAACCATCCAGACTTATAGCTGGCCTTTGTCCAAATGGTTCATGGGTAAAAAGCCCAAAGATATGTCAAACTGTTTTGCAGAACACTTTCACAACATATCTAAATCCCCTGACACAGACCCTAATCTTAGTAGTAGAAACAAAGAAATCCTTGAAAGAATTAACCTAAATTTTTCTAGCGATACCGATTACTCATATAACCTACCTTTTACCCTTCCTGAACTTAAATACGCCATATCAAACTGTAGAAATAGCGCACCAGGCCCAGACCAAATACTTACCCCTCTAATTACTAATCTACCAGAACAAGGTCTCTTATTTTTGCTACAAATTTACAACACCATCTGGAACTCGCAATGCTTTCCCACCTCATGGAGACACTCACTCCTAATCCCGATACTAAAACCAGGCAAACCTAATTCATCAGTTGAAAGTTACCGTCCCATATCACTAACCAATCATTTATGCAAAATAATGGAAAGAAAGGTCAATTTTAGACTCAAATGGTTCCTCGGCAAAAATAAACTACTCGACCCCAACCAAATAGGATTTCTAAAAGATTTCTCTACTATTGACCACCTAGTAGGCATGTGTATTGACATCCAAGAAAACTTCTACCACAAAAATCACCTACTTGCTTCATTCCTAGATACCTGCTGGAAAAAGGTAAAGACTCTACATGAATGGAACATAAGGGGAAATCTCCCTATATTTATTAAAAACTTTCTAACTGATAGAACATTTCAAGTAAGAATAGGCAACTCCCTCTCTTCCACCTTTTCCCTTCCAAATGGTTTTCCTCAAGGAACAGTTCTGAGTCCCACGCTTTTCTTAATAGCAATCAACAACATACAAAAATATGTTCCTAAGAATATCTGTTACCGCCTCTATGCAGACGACCTTGTTATATACTACTCCTCTCCCAGCCCTAGAGTATGTGAAAGGAAAATACAGAACTGCCTGAACTCCCTAGAAAAATGGATTTCAATTTTCGCCCAACAAATCTACAACAGTGCATTTCTGCAAAAAAGAAATTGCTCCAAAATGAATAACCTTCTCCTTAATAACACTCAAATTCCCTTAAAAAATAGCACTAAATTTCTGGGTATGATCTTCGACCAAACACTAAACTGGAAAGAACACCTTCATAACTTAAAAGCCAAATGTCTTAAAGACATATCCCTTCTAAAGGTCCTTTCTAACACGTCCTGGGGCTCCCATACTACATCACTTATTACAATCTATAAATCTATTATTAGATCCAAAATCGACTACGGCAGTTTTGTCTATAACTCGGCCAGAGTATCGTACAAAAAAGTCCTCGACCCAATTCAAAACCAAAGCCTGAGACTGTCCCTGGGGGCCTTTAGAACTAGCCCAGTTGATAGCCTAAATTGTCTTTCCTACGTATACCCCCTACATATTAGAAGACTATACCTGTTACTTAAATACGCGGCAAAACTATGGTGCAAACCTCAGACACATTTTCACCACAATTTCTTCTATCCAAGAATATCATTAAACCAATTCAACAATACTAAAAACACCTACGGCCCTAATATAGCCTTCCTAAACTTTTCACACACAAACAACTTTCTTTTCCCTCCCTTTTACTCTCCTCCCACCTATAACTTTCCTCCCTGGACCATTCCCATACCTAAAATACACCTTAATCTCAGTAACTACAACAAAACAAATAACAAACCCATCATTCTTATCAAAAAGCTTCTTTGACCTTATTCAATCAAAACTCAGTGACTACAATATTGTATACACTGATGGAACTACTCAACATCCTTTTCAAATGGCTATAAACTAAACTCTCAATGTAGCATATTCACTGCAGAATTAACAGCTATCAAAGAATCACTTTCTGAAATCCTTAAAAACCCGCTATTAAAATGGCTGATAGCCCTCCGATTCTAGAAGTTCGATAGAAGCCATATCCAAATTCTACCCTGAGCATCCAATAATAACAGAAATCCACAATTTACTTGTCCGATGCAATATAAAAGGTAAAAACATAGCTGTTATATAGTGTCCTAGTCACGTCGGAATCCCAGGCAATGAAAAGGCCGACCTCCTAGCAAAATCAGCCAATTTGTCCCACCAATTATATGGAAACACACTCCATTCCAGGGATCTTTTCCCACTCATAAACAACACCAAAACATTAAAAAGCATGCATGGGACCTGTTGGAGAACAATAATAAACTGCGTGAGATAATATATACTTTGCCTTCTGAACTTATATCCACTGGTCTGAACAGAAGAGAACAAACAGTGATCCATCGATTGATGATTGGCCACTCCTGGCTCACGCATTCCCACCTACTTCGATCTGAAGACCCACCAACATGTGACAAATGTAACCAGACACTCACCATTAAGCACATTTTTATAACCTGCAACAAACTAAGGCCACAACGGAAAAAACATAAGATTAATGATACAAATTTGAAATCTGCACTTGCTCCTTCTGCCCAGAACATTAAAAACATTGTTAGTTTTCTTAAAGAAATACAGCTATACGCAAAAATCTAGATACAAACTTTAAAATAAACATAATTGAAGGCGCCAAATAGTCCCAGTTACTGACGCGCCTCATATAACTCACAAATTCTCTCTCTCTCTCTCTCTCTCTCTCTCTCTCTCTCTCTCTCTCTCTCTCTCTCTCTCTCTCCCTTTTACAGCTCAATATGCCAACAAAAACTCCGCAAAGTTTCGATTTTATCTATCAAGTCGTTTCTTGTTTAATTAGATCGAATTTTTGAAAAAGAATTAAAGGATCACGATTTTGAATTTAAATGATCATTATGTTCAACCCAATGCAACCCAAATTTTAAAGTCTTTTTATGCATTTTTATTGATAAAAGTGCAAAAATTTAGGGAAATAATTTAAAAAAATAATAACAAAAAAAAGTTTTTTAAATATATTCGGATTTTTAAAACTTTTTTTAATGACGCCAAAAAAATTTTTTTCTTATAAATTTTATTACCTTTATGAATAAAAATGCATAAAAAACTTTTGTTGCATTGGGTTAAACAATATGATCATTTAAAATAAAAATCATGATCCTTTAATTCTTTTAAAAATTCGATCGAATAAAATAAAAAACGGTTTGATGGATTGAATCAAAACTTTGTGGAGTTTTGTAGGCATACTGAGACATTCTTAACATTATTGTTTTTTCGATATTTTCAATTTAGCGGCTGATTATACCAAATAATTTTTTTCTTCAAAAACCATAGCCGATTTTTGTGGGGTGTTTATTTAAGATTTTAAAACCCTCCTTAATTTTTTTATGCCATCGGCGGTTTCTGAGATATTGATGGTTAAAGAAAAAAGGTCCATTTAATATCTTAGCGAGAAGTGGTGGTATCGAACTTTAAAAATAAAATTAAAGCGGAGTAAATAAGTTATCCGATCCATGTTAGTGGTTAAGATGGATTTTTTTTAAGTTTTTAAACCAAAAAAAACAAAAACCAAATAAAAAAGTCGGTATTTATTAAGATTGCCCGGTAGACGTTGCTGATTTTTTTAACTGTAGGATCTTAAAACTAGAAACTTCAAGCATTTAAATGTTTTTTTTAGTATGATAATTTTTAGGCGATATACAGCCACTTGAAAAACGTCAAATAATTTGGAGTTTTTTTGTATTCTTTACTCTTTTCCGCTAGGGCATTTTAGCTAAAGAAATTTGTGTAAGTATTATATTTTCGCACCTTTTAGAGACATCATGTATTTTGTAGCTAGGAACGTGGGGAAACCTCAAGGTGCGATTACGATATTTCCCTCGAAATGTGAAAAGCAAAAAAGATAACGCACTTAATAATTGATTGAAAAAAGTGTTTAAATATTTTAAAAAATTCAGGGTCATTGGGAGTACCGTACAGGGTGTTCAATTTTGGTTGCAAAGCGGGATATCTTAGTTATTACTCAAGCTACTTTTTTGTGAAACAAAAGATGTTATAAACAAAGCCATTATAACCATTATGGTGTCTGAATTACAGTGCAATTTTTTTCATTTTCAGGTACCCTCTGATAACGTATTAAAAAGGTAAATACGGATTCTTATATAACTTTTTACGGAGAATGCAGTGATGTAGTCAGAATTTTTTCAAATATTCTTTCTTCAAAAATATTGATCAATGATGTTTTTTTCAATGAAATACCCTGTATATTTGTAAAAAATATATTTGCATTTTTATAAGCTGTTTAAATATATACAGTATTGGCCATAATGATTGGTAGATTTGAATTTTGTAAATATTACTGGTATTATAAATATATTTTGTATTTCTATATTGGGTTAGTAAAAAGTACTGCGACTCTTATAGGCCCAGTTGTACAAAGCAGGTTTAAACTTAGTGCTACTGAACTGAGGTCAGGCCTTTGAACTTTCTGTAAAATCTCAATATTGCTGCCCGTGTCAAGGAATTAAAAAAAATGGAGATTTTTACGGAAAGTTTAAAGGTCTGACCTCAGTTCAGTAGAACTGAACAGTTAAACCTGCTTTGTGCAACTGGGCATTAAGTATCTTTAAAATCGCTAAAGCCACATTTACCAAATTTTGTATCTGGAAGGTATCTGGCATAACGAATTTAATATCAATTAGTCATGCCAAAAACCTCTAAATACCACATTTGGTAAACACAGCTTTAGCGGTTTTAAAATATTTAGGCCCTAACATCTAATAGAGAGAGAATCTTAAAAATTAAGAAACTTACTAAATTTGATACTTCCAATTTAATGCAATAACAATAAATTGGGCATTCCATTTAAAAAACAAAAAAAAATATGTGTAGCACAAAACCGGAAAATCTGGCAACAGTGCTTATGTCACTATTTGATTACACATGTCCAAGGTACCTTAGATACCAAATTTAGTATCTATCTGGTACTCTTTGTTTGACCTCCGAACAGTGCGGACGTGCGTAGAGGACTACAAAGTTCTTCCCGGAGTGGCGGCTAGAGGTGTCGTATGAACGTTTTTTACCTTCGGGGATCAAGGAAAGATTCACGCTAAATTGACGGCATCTTTCTTCTGGATCTAAGCGCTGTGAGCGAAGATTCCTATAAGCTGATGGTATCCTGTTTGGTGGTGAACACGAGGTATTTCTCAAATGGCGGGAAATAGATGGGCGTGCCATGGGAACTGTCAGTAGTGAAAGTGAAGGTTATACGTAACACCAGTAGCAGATCTTGGTTTGACAGTCGACAATTTATGCATTGCATCGAACATTGAATTATTTGTTTTCTTTTTGGAATTTCTGGGAGCTACGAGCTCGATTATCCAGATTTTCAGCCGACGAAGCCCTGGAAAGCATTGACCGGAAGGGGAGAGTGGTGGATTGGACCTGAAGGGACCAAAACCAAGAAAAAAAAATAGAAATAGAATAGAATATCTATTTGGTAATAGGATAAGGTGAAAAGGATAGGGGTTTCCATTTGAAAAAATTGACTTCTGGGGTTTTTGTCGTTATAATTTTTAACGATTATTTTTGACCACTATGTATTTATTAATTGTAAAAATATCGATACAGTCTACTAAAAAGTTCTTTCTTTACAAGGAACCCAACCCCAACTCATATTTAATGATTTTGTTTAGAAGAAACTGATGATTATGTAATGGCTTGCAAACGACATTTTTAACGTAAAATTTAAAATAAATCAAAAACGGTTGGACTTACGTATAGAACATTATAAATAAATTATGTTTAGAATTTTACACAGAATCTAAAAAATAAATAATAATGAGGTGTTCCATTTTAAAATAAGGAACCAGAAGTAGTAAAGCTGTCAAAATATTTTACTTGTATGTCCCCCACTGTCTTTATAATGCTTGCAAATTTTCAAAATTTGCCAAAGCGTACTTTTCGAGAAATCAATCGCGGTAGTTCCCGATGGGACACCCTGTATAAGAATCAGTTTTTACTTGGGGTACCTAAAAATGCATAATTTTTAAAATCACCCTGCAGCTTAAAAACTAAGAGGGCTATGACGGCTTTGTTTATGGAATTTTTCCTTTCACAAAAAAGTAGTTTAGGTTCGCAAAAACCGCAAGGTTTTATCTTTAATAATTACTGAGATATCCCACACTTGCAACAAAAAGCGACACCCGGTACAATTTTAAGATCTGGTAATAAACAAGTATTCAGACACCATTTATAAAGAAAATGAATGCAGAAGGTGAATAAGCAGAATTAATCTCCTTAATATTAGAATTTGTTTTTAAGTACGCACTTAAGTCAGTATAATATTTACCTGTCAATATGGATATTTTTGAACATTACAATTATATTAATCATGATTAAATTTCGATTATATAAATATTTTAAGGTCATAGAACTTTTTGTTCTGATTTTAGTTTAAATAAAATAATAAAAACAGAAACCGCAAAAAAAATTATCATGAGCTATGCATAGAAAGTCCTAATTTATTCATGTCTTTAAAGCTTCTTTTGGTTAACAAATCTTCAGTGCCGGATCAATGCCTCTTTTTAACTGAAGCAAAGAGGTAATGTTTCTTTAAAGGTGTTAGACAATGTTATGTTTTCAATAATACTACTTTCTTTGACTTTCATTGTCTTTATTTTTAGCTGATTCACAACGTTTCGGATGGTATCTATCTCCAACCGTTTCCAAGTGATAACTCTTAGTTAATAACTGATTCTCTACTGAACGCTACTTTATTTTTGAATATCGGTCCAGCTGTTCCATACTTAAAACCGTTTAAAATTTGGCTTAAATAGTGTAAAAACGATAGGGTTTTAATGAAATTGGCTTGTAAGTTTGTAACAGCTGGGTCTTTTCCATTTGGAAAAAAAGTTGCTAGTGCCTCCTTGTCACTAGGCCACGCGAAAAAAATATTTTCATGCCAAAAAGTAGTACTTTAGTATTACCCTTTTACTAAAATTTTATCAGACTTTGATATCTTGTCCAATTCAAAAGTTATAGGGGAAAGAACTTTTAAAAACCGCATTGTTAGGCTATTGATTATGTACAAAAAAGAAGGTAAAAAGAAACTACAACGTTAAACGGGTTTTATTATTTTATATGGTCAATGGACCCCCAAGTAATTAAAAACCGCGGAGTTCTACCATATTAATATAAGAAACAAAGTCCTTTCCTCCGTAGCGCCTATTTTGAGTTTGAGTGCTTTACAGCCTTACTTCACCACCCAAAATAAAATTTGATGGCCAAAAATAAAAAGTCATTCCCTCCTTTTCGCGCCCATTTCATTCCAAAGCACCTTATTCCCAGAGATATTAGTCACCAAAAATCCCCACCCGACCTAAACTTTTTTAAAAACTCCCCTGTCTAGCGCCTATTACTTCCCTGTCTGGTGCCTTTTTTTATGGCGCCCTAGGCTGTAGCCTAGTCAGCCTAATGGATAATACGGCACTGATTCGTATTCGAATACCGATTTTCAGAGCCTCTTACAATAGACCGTTTAAAAGGTAATTGTTTTCTCTTTCAATTGATATCCTACCGACTATACCTAAAACTGCGTAAAAAAAGTTACATTGTTCGCAAAAAAATAGGTAAAACTGCCGAAAAATGATGTGAGTATCAAAACATCGTTTCTCGAATACTTTGAACTCTGGAGACTTCTTACCTAGTGTCATTTTGTAAAGAAAGGACGGAGGTTTTTTTCTATAAACCAATGCCTATACCTAAATCCCCATAGAAAAAAGTTATAGGGCAAAATACAAAAAATTAAATTGGTAAGAGCTATTCGATGGAAAATTTAATTTTCTACAACTTTTCTCTTGACTACTACCTGAAAAGTGCGTAGTTTTTGACCTAACCTCAAAAAACTAAAAAGGGGCCGTTTTCACCCTGTTCACAAAAATGCAACCCTTTCAAATGGTAGCACTCCGCGGTTTTATAATGGTTGGGGGTCCATTGACCATGTGAATTAATAAAACCCCTTTAACGTTGTAGTTCCTTTTAAAGTACAGAATCAATTGCCCATGTATGTACAAAATGGAGCTAAAGTTCAAACGCTTGTAACTATACGTATAACGAATTGCCCGATTTCTAAACATAAAATGATGATAACTACAGAATCAAAAGGCCTTTTAAACGAGAGACTACATGACGCCCCTTTCCATTAAAAAAAAGTTGATAGTGCCCCCTTGGCACTAAACCAACTGACTGATATTCTTTTATGCCAAAAAGTAGTTTAAGTGACACCTTTTTACCCAAGTTTTACCCGATCTCGATATCTTGTCCCATTTAAAAGATAAAGGGGTGAAAGACAATTTTCGACGCTCAGAGATTTCCAAATTTCCTCGAATATCACGGCACTGAGTAAGGATATGTTCGTTGTTTCTAACGCAGTCTAACTTTTCTATGTTGTCTTGGCAGAGTAAGTGAGAGAAGCGTATACCGCCGACTTACTTCTCCAAATTAATGCCGCTCCATTTACCCCTCCAAAAATTAGTTGATTTCTAGTATAGATTTTAAAAATAATTTGTCTGGTTAATTCAAATGCAATTTCTACTGCAAAACTGGTAATTTTTCGTTTAGAAAAATCCACAGTTAAATTATAACCCAACAAATAAAAGAAACTATATATAAAATTTAGGATTAATAATTTAATTGAAAAGTATTAATAGTTATTAAAATTACATTTAAGATTATTCCTCACTAGTAGGTGCTTCCTCTTTTTCACCTTCTTTTAGTAAATTCTGACAAATCCCTTCTCATGGAATACGCGTCTTCGCCATCAGCGTAATATTTTGGTTCAATTTCTACTGTTTCAAATTTAAGAGAATTTTTGTACAAATTTAAAGCTGCCCTGTTGCTTTTTCGCACATGCAAGGAAACATATTTAGCATCAAAGCACTCTACCATAGCTTCGGAAGCCTGATCCATAAGTTTTTGTGCTAAACCTAATCGTCGATGAGATCTCTTAACAGCTAAGGAAGTAATATGTCCATGTTTTAAGTCTTCTTGATCTTCTTCCATTTTTGCAAGTACATAGCCAACAATTTTACCTGCAAAAGAAACACAGTGAGACAAAAATGTTTACATTACTTTGTAGAAAGTACAGGGTATCAGTATTTTTGATTAAAAATATATTCTGTAAAACAATAATTGCAACTTAAATTACAATGTGAGATTCATGCTTGAATTTGAAATAAAATTGGCTTTGAATTTTAGTATTAAAATATCAAAACTGTATTTAAAAGAATGTAGTTTATTTATGCTAGGGATTTCTGTTTTGAGCAATGCATTGTTTATTAAAGTCTTGTCTCCCCGTGGATTAGGCCACGGGGAGACAAGACTTTAATAAACAATGCATTCCTTTTCCAATTTCCAATCCAATGGACAGAGCTTTGATCTTCGCAGCCAGAGGTCGGCGGTTCAGGTGCTAGTTTAATTTTTTCTTCAAAATCTAAAACTTTGGACTATCATGACAATATGAATTGCGAATGGTTTGAAAAATGGATAAAAGAACAGTTATTACCCAATTTACAAGAGCCTTCTTTAATTATATTGGAGAATGCTCCCTACCATTCAAGAATTTAAAATAAGCAACCAAATGCAAGTTGGTCAAAAGGAAATTTATGATTGGTTAATTAACGAAAAACAAAATCCCTTACCATATAATAATTTGCTAAAATCTGAACTTCTTTCAATGGCAAAATCACTAAAAAAAAATGTTTATGCAGTTGATCAGATAGTGCGTGAATGTCTCCCCGTGGCCTAGTGGACAGAGCTTTAATCTTCGAAGCCAGAGGTCGGCGGTTCGATTTCCAGCGGGGAGACATATTTAGGTAGTAGTTATTTAAAAATAACGACCGTGGTGGCACTACCGCGTTGTCTAAAAGGTGCTGTGAAATGCAACTGCATGTTTCAGTGCTTGGACAACGTTGACGGAACAGGGGGAACGATGGGTTAAACATCTAATAACCCGACACCCACGGTACTCTGGTATTTAGGCATAGACCTTCGTGGGATGTCAAAAAGATAAAAAAAAATGGGGCCATGAAGTTCTACGATTGCCGCCGTACCACTGCCATTTTAACGCAATAGAACTTATATGGACAGGATCAAAATCCTATTATGAGAAGCATGTGGGCGCTGGACTTAAATTTTATCAGGTTGAATTCGTTTGGAAAGAGGCACTAGACCACATCACAGAAGAATATTGACGGAAATCAGTGGAACATACTGAAAAATAATCAAAACCTGGTGGGAGAAAGAACAAATACTCGTTGGTCGAATAGATCCACTAATCATCAAACCATTTAAGGATGACTCGGATGATGACGAACAGGGTTTTGATCCCATTAGTGATGATGATTGATTAGTCTTAAAATGTATTCTCCTTTTTGTCTATAAAGTTTATAAATCAGTATTCCTTGCAATATTTTTACACATCCACTAATGTGTGTTATATTTGTGTTTAGCTTATATTATTTTTAAATAGTATTTCTTTTTTTTATTTTCACAGATTTACTTTAATCTTTAGTCTTTGACTTCTTTCATTTGCATTTTTTTTTCTATTATGGGAATAAGATTGCCCTTTTTCATGTACCACCTTTTGCATCATTCTTAAACTAATATCAAATACTTAAGTTATTTCTTATAGTATATTTATAGATGACCCTTTATTTGAATTTTTGAAATAATAATTGTTCTTATTATATCAACGATGATATTTTATTTTGTTTAGTATTTTGCTGTAATCAAATAAAAAAAAATACAATGTTCTTTTATTTGGAGAGTTTTTAAGTATATAAATATAAAAAGTATCCCAAAATTGTTAAAACGGCCAAATGTCTCAAAAGTAAGAACCATAAAAAAGTTTTAAATAAAAAAGTGTATGAAATGGGATATCCTAAAGTAAATCTAAGTAAAATATTATTTATGTATAAATATAACTTCTAACGTCAAATTGACTTTTAGAGGTACATATATTTGACAACCAAATAAAAACTCGATGACTTTTGTGCCTTATTGTGTGAATTTTATTGTCTATTACTTCAGCACTAAAAATATGTGGGTTTTCATTTAAAAATGTCAATTTAACCTTAAAATATCTATCAATGTCAGTTTTAAGGTCATATATGTCAGCATATGATGTTTCGTTTGTTGTTATAGAACTTTTTAATTAAAGCTTTTTTATTATCCTTATTTTTCTAAATATTTTGACTTTTTTACCTTTACCACAGTTTTATGTGTAAAGGTAAAGCGTGCACTGGAAACAGTACAAACACCACGTTTTCCATCATTTGTATAATGGCGTATCTTGTAGAACAAAGTTTTATTTTAGACCACTTTATAAAAAAGAGCTTTTCAAAGCCTTGCACCCGTTTACTACTGCTGGTTCAATCATACTATATGTCTAAGTAGTTACCTTATTGACAAGCTAACCTAATTTGATCAAGTTAAAAAAGTTAAACTTGTAAAGTAACTTCGAGTTTCCAAATATGTAAAAAATCTACAGTTTATCAAAAAAAAAACTTTATTATTATTTTTATTTTTGGTTAAACTGGAAATTATATAACTTACCAACAATCCCACATTTTATTATTTTTAAATCGAAAATTAAAGAAATTATAGCCCAAAACTATTACCGTTGCTACCAGATATATACTAATCAAAGGTCGAGTTAAGCTTTATGCAAACGCATATACGCTTATATATAAACACGTCTTAATATGTCAAAGTCAAAATGTCAAGTTTTCAAGTAAATAACATTTTAGTAGCCACTGTTTTTTTAAATTTGATTCATATGCATAATGACCTTTGGACCCGCATGTTAAGAGCGATTGCGACTATAGAATATCTCATACTAATGCTTCATTCCATAAGTAAACGGCTTTTCAATAAGTCGAAATTATACAGGGTGAGGCAATTATTTTCCATTTTATGTGTGAATTTTTGACAAAGGTGTTTAGTTTAACATTTTGCTTTGACCATTTGATTTTGCTTTTGTCGTTTGATTTACAACATGACCTTTCCAGACACCCTGTATAATATTTTTATGGACTCTAAAAATATGTGTATATTTCATAGAATTGTAGAATGTTGGGATTATTTATTCTAGTTTGGTAATTAATTATACATACATATAAATATGTATAATATTTTACATAAAATTAAAAAATTAACTGTAGTCGGGATAGAAGGGACGTATTGGGAATGTAACAATACGACACTGTTTGTATGAGTTCCGGAAATCGTCGTTAATAATTTTATTGCAAGAGATATTCTTATCTTTAAGGGTTTATGTTATTAGTAGATCATGCCGACGTAGCTTGCAATTTAAAACAGAGTATACCTATAACTTCTCCACAAAAAAAACAGCGATTTCAAAACTGAGTTATACATTAATGACTTGTATTAAATTAAAATGCCAGTATTTAATTTATGAAATTTTCTAGGTAAAAACACGTACTTATCACTTATGTTCTCTAAAGTAGGTCTTACACCAAATGGTTTACCCCACTTTAATGGCCAAAAAATTGTTACAAGTTATTTTGTGCCGAGTAAAACAAGAATTTTACACCAATCTAAACAAGCATTATAAAGAAGTAAAGTTTGTAACTTACTTTGTTTGTAAGGGCTAATCTTTGAAAATACTGAACCGATTATGAATATTCTTTCACAATCAGAAAGCTACATTATTCCGGAGTGCCATAGGTTATATTTTATTATGACTGTACAAAAAGTTCGGAAAAAATAATTTTGACGCCCAACGAAGTGGGACTAATAACATTATTTGTGTAAAGATTCTGGCGTCATTTTTTCCGCGGATACTTTGGCTACTTCTATTGTAAAAAATAATCCTTTATTTGATATTTATTTTGTTTTAGATGTTATACGTGAATATTAATAAAAAATTATTGATCCTAAATACGGCAGTATATAACGTAATGCATTCACAAAGTTGGTAAAATATATTGTCACTATTTATTGAAACAATAAATTTAAAAAATACTTGCCGTGTAAAACCCTCTTCAAAATCAAGTCATAAGTCAAGGTAAACCATTGTCTGTAAATGATTACCTTGGTGTTTGTAAAAAAATATAAATAACAAACACTAATTAATAAAAACTAGAAACGTAAATTATGGCTTAATAGGAATAAAATCCATTTCAAGTATTTATCATAATATATTATTTTTATCTTAACTTAGAAATATTTAGTTTTATTATTAAAAAAGAATTTTAAGCAGTGGTTAATACTTTAACCTAATGATAACAATTAAGTGTTGTATGTTAACTTGGTCACCTTTCAAAATATACAGTGTGTCCCAGGATAGGTGTTACAACAGGACAAATGGACCAAACATTTTTAAATTTTAAAAGAAAATTTTGGAAAAATTTGTCGCATGGTGCAAAAGAAATAAATATTTTTTTACCCCAATTGGTATTATACAGGGCGAGTTATAACTAAAAATATGAAAAATGCCCTAACTACTTATATAAGTAATATAAGTAAAGTAGAGAGTAAAAAAAAACATAAAAATTTCAAATTTTTACATTACACATTACAACTTAAGGACAAGAGAAAGAAAAGTTTAAAAGAAAATTTATTAATTTTAAATATTTTTAAAAATTCCGAGAAAAATTCGCTGCTTAAGGCAAGTTTTTAAAAACTGTTATGCATAATGTAAAAAATTGACAAAAATATTTTTTTACTTTAATTTTTTAACATTCTATTTTAACGTAAAATTTAATTATTTACAAAACTTATTTATACAATTTTGTTCTATTTTTAAAAATAAAGGTACTTTACTCCTGGTCATTTTTCATATTTTTAGTTATAACTCACCATGTATATTAGCAATCGAATAAAATTTTGAATTTTTTAGTTTTGGATCATGCGACCAGTTTTCCCAAAAGATTGTTTAAAAATTCCAAAATTTTTGGTCCATTTGTTCACTTGTAACACCTATCCTGGGACACACTGTATAAGCACGTTAGCCCATTAAGAATAAGTTTTATAGAAGATTGTAGTAAAATGGTTACAGGGTGTCAAAAGAAAAAACATATTTTTAACTTATTTCAATAACTTTTGATATGTTAGAATAATGGAATAAAATTTAACCATTTAGATCGGATTGTAGCTTGAATGTGTCAAGTATGAGATGCTACCTACCCTACATAGAAATTCTCTAAAACCTCACATTTTTTTTTGTGCTTCTTTGTATGTAGCATCTGATTAAAACATGAGACTCTCATGCTTTCCACACAAAAAGGGTATACTTAGTAAAAACCGTTCTTAGTAACTGTTTTCAAGATATTTGCATTTAACTTCTTAATGCAACCAAAAAATTCTTTAATTACAGCATATTAGCTATAACTACAACTGCAACATCATATACTGTTTTAAATTATTCTTCATATAATTTTTGGTTTCATTAAACAACTTTAATTCAAATATCTTGAATACACAGTTGCTTAGAGCTTTTCTTCCAAAGTATATATTTTTTTGTAAAAAGCATAAGATAGTATATTGTTTTATTTAGATGGTACCATAGGCGCAATTTGGGGGGCTAGGTGGAGCTTAGACCCCCAAAAGGAAATTAGACAAAATTAGCCCCCCAAAATTCCCAGTATCCAAGCCGAAACTTATGTGACTAAAACCTAAAAGGGATAAGAGAAGGCGATTTTTATGTCAATAGTGCCACTTTTACCTAACTGTAGGTCATTTTTGTGGCAGCAATAACAAATAAATCCCTTTATCTTTCCAAAATTTTTTGCAAAATCTCTAAGCCCCGCCTAAAAACCGAAGACAAATTGCGCCTATGGATGGTACATACAGTGAAGCACAAAAGGTTGAGACATTCTAGAGAAAGTCAAAGTAGTGTACCCAGAACCCTGTAGTAACACATTAAAATTAACCCTTTCAGTAGGGTTGACCCAAAGTCGATTGATGAGATAAGGTCACGACATTCGCCATATTGGCTAGCGCGGCTGTGACGTCAAGTCGAGCCATTTTCGGCCATGTTTGATTTTAGGCAGATCAGTGGCGTAGAATTAAGGAGAAAACAAAAAAGAACTGTATGTTGTAAACAAAATGTATTGGATTATTTTAATAGGCATAACCTAAAACAAAAACATAAATGTGGTTTAAATATTGAAAATTAAAAATTATCAAAGCGACGACAGGACGATGAGGTACCTGGCAGAGCAAAACATTTTTCATGGTTCCGTAAGTGAAAAACCATTTTAAAAACATTGTATACAAGGTGTCCGCTAATGAATGGTACACAGAAAAACCACAGATTCCTTATGCAAAAATATTAAGATTTAACCAAACATACCTAATATCCAAAAGTTTATAATAAGGGGGTGTCATAGTAAAAAGAAAAAGTAAATTTATTTCGATACATGTTCCCCCTTTTTAAATATCTTAATAAAACGGTATCTCGGGGTTTTTGAACATTAGCTTTTCAGATCGAATATTAATTTTTGTGTGTAGACTAGAGGGCGATGGGTACACTATTTAAAATTCTCTAAAAGTACCCAATTTTTTGTTACTACTCTGTATGTATGTAAACTAGTAAGCTTCTCTATGCTTTCTGCACAAAAAAGGTATACTTAGTAAGAATCGGTATTGACAACCGTTTTTAAGGTATTTACGTTTTTGTTGTTCAGTGCACCCGAAAGTACTCCTGAATACCGAGTTTTATTAAAATGTTTAAAACATATCAGAAATTATCGAAATACATGAATAAAAAATATTTATATCCCTTTAACACCCCGTATCTTCCTTATCATTAACTTTTGGATATATGTATGTTTGTTTAAATCCTAAATGGGTATTTTCGCATAAGAAATCTGTAGTTTTTCTGTGTACCATTAATTAGCGGACACTCATCAGTATCATATGTATATAAAAACACGAATGACTGAAAACTATTTGACTAAACACTATCAAAATCTCTAAAATAAAACGAGTCCGAACCAATAATATGTGAAGTCTCTAAACTAACCAAAAACATTAACAACTGGAAATCCTTGCAAAATATACAACCAAAAAGAAAATGGCAAATTTCCACAGTTTTTACCAAACAAAGCTTCGACAAGGCACGACTCTGTCATCAGCTGATAATGCTACCAACTTTGAACAGAACTGCCAACCGAAATCGTAATTCTCACACCCTCACGTCCCTGACAAAAGCTATCCCCGGTCTTGCTTATGTCTAAACCCCTTCTCATAAAGAAACTCTGGGGTTGACCAATACACAGTGTGTCCAAGGATAAACTTAGCTATACCTGTAAAAATTTGTAGTTTTAATATTTCATAAAAAAATTATTCATAAAAAATTTTGCTTCTTCTGAAATGCGCCGAAGGATATACAGGGTGGTTCAAAATCCCGAAAATGTTACTTTGAAAAATAAAAAAACTGAAAAAACATATTTTGGAGACTACCTAATTAAAAATAGTAATCAAAAGTAAATAAAACGTTCATTTGCTATTGGTTATGGTTTCTTGAGAAAATTAAAGTTGATATTACAAGAAAAAGTCAAAAAAATATATTTTTTGAATTAGGTAAAAATATTTATGAGCCCCGTCTCAGTGAAGTTGGTTGGTTGGTTGGTTTAAGGCAGGGTTAGTCATACGAACATGTTTGCACTGCAGCCTATTGGCTAATTGTGCACCCCTCTCTTGTTACAGAAGTCAACTGCCTTTTATCAGGTCTAGTAGATTCCTGCCAAGATGTTCATGCGGGAGGGGTTCATTGCAGTTGTATATTATGTTTGAGGCTGTTTCGTCCTCTTCCCCGCAAAGGCTGCATGTTATGGGTCCATTTTAAATGCCCATTTTTTGCAAGTGTTTCCTTAGATGACAGTGTCCTGTCAAAAATCCTACTACTTGTCTTAACTGAGTGCGCTCTTGCTGCTCTTGCTGGAGGACTTCAGTTTTTAGATCCTTGGAAGGATCGCCTAATGTCTCCTTCTGCATGTCTTTTTCCAAGTGTTGTATGCCAGCTAGCGAGATGTTGTTGTGGAGACCATCTGCTTAACGTTGTTTTTATCAACTTTTTAGATAGTCCGAGTACTGGCTCTGGACGGGTGAACCTTCTAGATGACCCAGCTCTTGCTAGTTCATGCGCTTTTTCGTTGCCTTCTATTCCCGAGTGTCCAGGAACCCACAGAAGTTCTATCCTGTTGTTCCTGGCGGCGAGCTCCTTGATGTTGTTTAGGCACTCCATCGTGATTTTGGACGTTATACCATGGGCATCCAAGGCTTTTAGAGCAGCCTGGCTGTCTGAGAGAATGTGAAGGGTGTGGTTGTGATATTCTCTTCTCATATTCTCTTGAACACATGCTAGAATAGCATATATCTCAGCATGGTATCCAGTGGCTTGCCTTTCTAATGAAAGGCTAAAAGTCGCTTTAGGCCTTGCCCCAAATACACCAGCACCCACTCCATCAGGTTAATGCCCTGGCACCAACGCTGTATGATGTTCAAAGCTTCTTTTATGAGCTTTGCTATAATGCTCAGTTAAGTTGGCCCAACTGATATAAAAAAACCGGCATTGGTAAAATTCTTTAATATTGTAGTACGTACATACATACTTATTGATATTATTTTCATAAAAATTTCGGGGGTCACTGGTAATGAATTTAGGGCTTTCCAAAGTGACGTCATTGGATGATATAAAAACACACATTATATTAAAACCATTTTTTAAAAATGTAGATAGAAAACCGAAATATAGCTTATTTGATTAAAAATACATGTATTTAAAAGATATAATTACCTTTAAAGTTTACAGTTCTGGAAAGTATCTACAGGGTGGTCCAAATCATAATCTAGAAAAATTGTGCCAACACAACCAACATTTAAAATGGTTTAAACCATCAAACAAATGTTAAAACAGTTGAGGATATTTTTTTAGTACCCTTTTTACCTTTTAATAAGTTTTGATAGTCTAAGTTTTTTGGGACATTCCTAGAGAAAACAAAAAAGAACTTAACATAATTACATATTTTAGCTGGATGGGCCAACTTCACTGAGACGGGGCTCATATATATGTTTTTTTAGAATAAAAGGGTTAAAAAGTAATGAAACATTTAACTTTTCGTTGAATTAATCGTTAATTTTTATGTTTTTTCTTACATACACTTTAACTTTACTTAATATTGTATGCATATAAACAGTAAAATTGACTAATGAGACTTTTTAATTACTTTTTTATGCTTTTTAATTGGGCATTTTTAAAAATTAATTTTTTATTTTTCAAAACAATATTTTTACGATTTTTAAGCACCCTGTATATCATACCGAACTTTGTAATATGCTTTTTAGCATTTTGAGACACAGCAAAAATTTTTATAAAGAATCAGTTTTTTTTTAAATATTAAAAATACAAAAATTTACATATATAGTGAAGTTGTGGACACACTGTATGAAACATGTCAAAATTTGGCAGATAGATGGATGACCGACATATATGACAATATAATAAATATGTTCTGGTTAGTTCTGGTTAGTTAAACATATCTTGGTTCTAAAGTTAAAATAAATTAAAGATTTTAATAACTAGTGTAAAATATTATTTCACCTAAATATATTTCACTAGTCCATCAGACAAACCCAAAACCGCCGTCCACACGGCACTGCATGTACTAAAAGGTTCCATCCTGAAAGGGTTAACATCAGATCTAAAAAGTTCATTTTTAAAAATCCCTAAATATCAAGTTTTATAACAATATTCAAAACATATCAAAAATTACCATAATAAATAAAAACTATGTTGGTTCACTTGGACACCCTGCATCTTTCCTATTATCACTTTTTAAATAAAGGTATGTATGCTAATATTTGGGCATAAAGAATCTGTGGTTTCTCTGTCTACCACTAATTAATGGACACACTGTATACTTAAATAATGAATAAATAAAAATGTTTACCATTTTCATCTTCAGCAACGTAACTAAGCTGAGGCCAGCTCAGTCCATGGTAAAAATAGTATTTCATTTGGTAATTTTCGGGTAAGCATAGTAGATTACAGTGCTGCATATTCATTAGGTCCTCAGGTCTAGCACAACGAATATTCATTGTTAAAGTTTTTAAATCAGTCTTTACGAGTCTTCTTGGCTTTACCACGGCTGGGTTTATTTTGATTTCCTGGTGGGTCTTTATTACTTTTAGCACTATTTAGAAGATCTTTAATAAATTTAAAACGTCTGAGAATCGTTACCCACAAAATATACCAACCTAAAAAATAAATTAATTAAGGTAAAAAATATTCAAGTAGGTACTAAATATACAATCCCTGTTTCGGTAAAGTTGGCCAAACTAATAAGAGTTTTGCTAAAAAAATGTAATAAAATTGAAGGGCTTATTGTAAAAACATGATAAGCCAGACAGCCACAGAAATGTGTTTTAAGCTGGATTTATAGATTGACGTTTCTGTTTCCGTTTGCCGTTTTCAGTTAGAAGATGAAACAATAATTTTCATTTGTCAATTTATATTTTCTGTTTGCCATTTCCATATACCATATCAGAAACCGAAACGTCAAACGGCGATAGGTGACGGAAACGTCAAAATCTATAAATTCAGCTTTATTCTCTAATTTATTTAATTATTAATATGATAAGTGATAATTAAAGAGTTTTAAGTAATAGCTTTGGAGTTTATTAACTTATTAAAAAGTATTCAAGTTTATTTTTGATAAAAGTTAATTCAACACACTTTAATTTATTAATTTAAACTTAAAAATCTTATAACTCCGAATTTTGTGAATGTGGCTTACCGTGTTTTTACAATAAGCCCTTCAATTATTAAATTTTATGATATCCTAAAATTAGTTTGTAAATTTTGACCACAAAAACTAATTTTTTAAAGAAAAAAATAGAATAAAAAAATAAGAAAGAGGATCTTAACATAATTAAATATTTTAGCTACTTCACCGGGATGCGGCTTGTCCAATTTATCATATTCTTGATTATGCTTATAGAATTGTTCAGAAACTCTACCAAGAAATTTTAAGGGGTGATTCTTTTATAAAAAATATGGAAAATATATTATATATAGGCTGATACAAATTCGAGGAACACCATTAGGATCTTGAAAATGGTAACAGATACAGGGTTGGAAACGACATTACGCTTTAAAAATTTGCAGCTGTTCCGGAATTATCCGGCAAAAACCGAAATTTGGCGAAACAGTTTTTATTGTTTTCTCGGTTTATTTAAAAAGATATTTTAAAACTAACGAGACATTAACATTGCCACTTTCTCTGTTCTATAAAATGATGTTACTAAATTTAATATCCGACGTTTCGTCTTTTAGCAATAACCATCAACTTTGTTTTTTAAGTGGGCGGAATATTTGGTTTTAAACTTAATACACTCGTATTTTAATTATAAATACAACGATATATCACACTTTACATTTATGCGACCTTTCGAACAAAAAAACGATCATCCACTATTTTTTCCACTAAAAATTACGTTTTTATTCAAAACGATTTTAAAAATTTCCATTTGAAGGTAAGTATCCATTTATTTCTATTATAACTAATTTTTATTTCTTTTAATAACTTATTTATTTATAATTTAACTAAGAAGCTACAAGAATTAAAGTAATTTACATACATTTACCTATACATAATAATATAAAGCATTTAATTTAATCAAACGCCTCTATCAACTTAGATAGAGAGATAGATAAGTTTTTATTTATCCCATAATTATTCCACAGGACCATAGGACACGTCAATACAATAGTTTTCTTAAATTTATACAATATTACATATATGTAAAATAATCTAAAATATACAAATCACATCAAAATAACAGTTTAAAATTTTTTAAAAATTACACAAACATTAATATTTATCACAGGTCTGTCACATCATTAAAAAAATCATGAAGCGTGTAATATGCCTTAGAGGATAACCATGCTTTTACTTTTGTTCTTAGTTGTTCAAGAGGCCAATTTCGTATATGCATCGGAAATTTATTCCAGATTTTTTAATTGAAAAATCCACGTTTCTTTGTAGGTAGTGTAATTTATAAAATGGTGTTTGCAAATTATACTTATTTCTAGTCTCATAATTGTGATTCAGAATACTATCTGAAAATATATCTGGATTTTCTTTGACAAACAGAATAGACTCCAGGATGTACAGGCTAATCACAGTCAACACTTGTTTTTTTTTAAAGATCTCCCTACAACTATCTCTCTGCCTCATTCCATACACACTTCTTATACACCGTTTCTGCATCACTAGGACCCTGTTAATATGAGTTGAATTACCCCAAAATATAATACCATATGCCAACCTCAACTGAACAAATGCATGATATGCCATTAGGGATGCTTGCTGACTTGTACTAGATGAAAGAACTCGAAGCGCATCATTATATCTAGCCAGGGATGTACACAGCTGATCAACATGATCTTTCCAGTTAAGCTGTGAGTCGATGGTTACCCCCAGAAAAGAAACTGAGTCAACTGTTGTTAAAGTGTTATTTTTATATTCCCATTCTAATTTACTATCTTTGTCATTTTTAAAATTAATAATCTGGGTTTTCTCTACGTTAGTAGCAGGTTGTTTTTAACAAACCACTCATCCAACTCATTAATCGACTCACTTACTTTCTCCATACACTCATGTTTTGTGTTCTCACTAAGTATCAGGGATGTATCATCAGCATATAATATTACCCTCTGGCTTGAAATACTGGGCAGTTCATTAACATATAGTATATACAGAAGGGGGCCAAGGATGGAGCCCTGTGGCACTCCTCTCAGCACACTTATTACCCCAGACTTAATACAGCACCCCTCTTCATCCGTCTCAACAACCTGCTGTTTTCTGTTGTTTAGATAAGATTTAATTAGGCTTAAGGCCACTCCCACTACACCATACATTTCAAGCTTTTCAATCAAAATTGAGTGATCCACCGCATCAAAAGCCTTGGATAGGTCAAGACACTTTGATTACTTCTGTCTTACTTGTTAATTTAAAGTGAAATTTTTTTGAGTTTTTTTAATTTTGCTATAGTCCACCTCCCCAATTCTTACATTAGTACATGCATTAACATAATAATGATTAACTCTATCCAAAATTTCCTTTGAAGTCAGTGTTGAACCTTCCTATCTCATGCCTGTTAAGATATTATTATTTGTATTATTGTCCCTACTATTAGTCTCACTTTTAATAATATTCCAAACGGCCTTACCTTCATTGGAAGCTTGTGATATTCTATTATTGTTGAAAGTTCTCTTAGCTTCGCCAATTGTTGTTTTAAGTTTCTTACAAAATATCCTATAGTCCTGTTTAGTAATCAACCCACTCACCATGTCTTTATATAGAAGTCTTTCTTGTTGGCATAATTTTCTTATGTTAGAATTGACCCAGCCTTTCCCTTTTTTATTTATAATTTTTTGATAGGAAATATACTTTCCATAAGGCTTTTTAATTTATGTTCAAACAAATTATATGCGGCATTCACCTCACTACACTCAGTTACATCCATCCAATTTGTTAATTCCACTTCCACACAAAAGTCTCTTACCTTAGTTTCAGAAAAAATGCGCTTAGATACCCCAACAGAGTTTTTACTTTTCTCTTTTGTCACATCAATGGACAGTAGTTGTCCAGAATGATCAGAAATTGCTAAATGTTTAACAAGGCACTCATTATAATTGCTAAAATTTATAAAAATATTATCTAAAAGTGTGCTTGATTTTTCTGTAATCCTTGTCGGATCAAAGATTAGTTGTCTAAAATTGAAACTGTCTATAAAATATCTAAAAACAAATCAGAATTTTGATTTTTCTCTAAGAGATTTATGTTAAAATCTCCACAGCACACTATCCTGTACGTCCTGAAACCTACAGTAAGCCTTTCTAAAATTTGTTCAAGTTTTTCATAAAAAGTGTTTAAATTACCTAAACATGTGCGATAGATACAGAGAGTAATGCAGTTTAGAGATGGGATTTTAATACAAGCACACTCTAGTTGGCCATCTATGCTACTACTCTCAACCATTGTTATTTTTTCACATTCTAGATCCTCCAAGGCATATACACACGCTCCACCATGCAGACTCTCTCTTCTGGAATAACATGATATAAGTTTGTATCCACTGATCCTCACAGAAGGCTCTTCATCCTGTTTTAGCCAATGTTCTGTAAAACATAGAACATCAGGTTTTTTCCCATTGTTTGGATACATGCCTCGATTTCCAAGGTTTTATTTCTAAGACTTTGAACGTTCTGATGCAGTATTTGAAAATCCTGCTTGTCAGTAGTTTTTGGGCTTCTAGAAATATTTGATGGCTTTATTATCTCTGGTAGCTTGCCGGAGACCTCGTCATTGGTATAGTTTACAGTTAATCGTTTTTTGGCGGTAAAGAAATTTTAATTATTTTTGGAATATTTTTAAAATACTTAATTCTCAGGTTTTTCTCACCACCGTCTAATCTTTCCTGCATTTCCCTTCTTAGCCCTTTGTATTCTTCTATTTCTTTACGAGTTTTGTCAAAACCCAAAGCAATGTGTTAATCGTAGCCTGTCATAAAAAAATGGATGCCTACTTACCTGCAAACGGAAATTTCCCTGAATGTTTGGGGTAAAATCGTTATTTGTAATGGCAAAATGATAAATGATGATGGTTTATCGGTTCAAAACGTCGCATAAAAGTAAAGTGTGGTATATCGTTGGTTTTAGAATTAAATTCCGAGTTTATTAAGTTTAAAAACAAATATTCTGCCCATTTAAAAAAACAAAGTTGATGATGGTGGTTCAAAGACAAAAAGTCGGATTTTAAATTTAGTTCCATTATTTTATAGAACAGAAAAAGTGGCAATGTTAATTTGTCGTTAGTTTTAAAATGTTTCTTTAAATAAACCGAGAAAGCAATAAAAACTGTTTAGCAATTTCGGTTTTTGCCGGATAATTCCGGAAAAGCTACAAATTTTTAAATTTTTAAAACGGAATATTGTTAAGCATAAAAATGCGCAACTTTGCCTCAATTTAACCAACCCTGTATCTTTTACCGTTTCCGAGATCCTAATGGTGTTCGTCGAATTTGCAACAACCTGTATATATTATATTTTTGAATATATTATGTCCTAGACAATGACCTTTTATCCTTTACAGTCATAGTTTTTAAGGTACAAGGTGGTAAAGTTTTAGGGACATAATGGTTATTTTTATAATAACTTTTATACCGATTTAGATATTGTTAAGAAATTTGGAAAACATTCTTTAAGCCAATCATTTTTTTGACATACAAGAATAAATTACATTCCCACCACTGTCGTTTCTGAGGAATTAACCATAAATATTTTTTTCAAAAAATTGGTACATCTCTAGATTTTCCTAAAATAAAAGTCTTTTTAGAATTTACGTTTGATTTCAAACACAAATTTTATCTCTTGTCATTTTTTTATTCAATGTATGGTTTTCACATAAATAAATAAGTATGACCTATTTATTAGCATGATAATATTTTTTAATTGAAAATTACCCCTTAAGTTGGTTGGATGAGTTTCTAAACAACCTGTATATTATTAAGGGTTTATCAATAAGAGTGTCAAAACTTTAAAATGTTACTGTAGTAATATTGCTTAGAATTGTCAATAAACTGCCAAAGTTGTGTTCAGTAGTGTCATCTCGTGAGACAATCAAATTGTTGCAAGGAGAGTTTACGGGGCGGACTGTTTTCTGTGGGGTTACCTTAAATCCCAGGTCTCTGAGAACAGCCAACAAACAATTCATGACCTCAACCAGAACATCATACGCACCATTACAAATTTATTGGGTGATCAACTGAACAAAGTGGAGGACATTTAAACAATATTAGTTTCAAAACTTAATGCCATAAATTTCTTTTTTCAATAAAATAAAAATGACTTACATTTTACATGTGGTTATTATTTTGTGTCATTCTGAAGTTCTGAGACTCTTATTGGTAAACCCTTTACCTTGCACTATATTTGGTTTAAATACCATATTAAAAACATTATTGACTTCTAACTCTCACAACGATAGAAAGGATCACAAGTTTACCAAGTAGCCAAAAAATAGTCATCATATAATTATATTAGATATTTAAATTCTACGATTTTTGTAATTGCCTGGTTCAATTTTCTAGACAAAAGAAGAGACATGCATAAGAATGTGGTACTGGCCTCCCGAAGGATAAGGTCATTTGACCCTAATAGCATAATTTTGATTAAAAACAATTAAAAAAAGGGTTTAATATACCTACGTTAAAATTTATCCTTGTGTTAAATGAAAAATTTCACTGACAAAGAATCAGGTGTTGATAACCTTTAATTATAAAAGTAAACATTGCCTTACCTAAGGCCACAAAAAGCAATGCAACTACCACAGCTCCAATAAAGGAAAAACCAGCCAAAATCAAGTCTTGCATTATTTTTCTACCCTAATAACTACATAAAAATAAAACTAAATAAAACAATGTGGCAGTGCTTCTACATTTAGGATCGCCATGTTGTTTGATAAGAAATGTTGATAAATGTAATGCAAATTTGTAAATCGTGTATTATTTTGACAAATTAAAACTAAAAAAGAAGAAAAGCATGCTCTTACCTTGTGATATAAGATTTTCTTCTGGAAAAGTTTAAAAAATACAAATGATTGAATTTCCTAATTTTTAAATGTCAATTTAAACAACACAGAATAAAAGAAAATGATTATGCAACAAACAATACTTTTGCTCTGGTTATAGTCTTAATGTGGGATGTTTTCACAAACACTAAAGGTCCGTAAAGTAAGTAGGGTTTTATCAAAGACAATTATGGTAAACTATAATTGTCTTTGGTTTCATTCCAATTTCCAAATTTAATTTTTTTGGGCCTTATTAA
The DNA here is from genome assembly GCA_014170235.1 of Listronotus bonariensis. Classification (NCBI taxonomy): domain Eukaryota; kingdom Metazoa; phylum Arthropoda; class Insecta; order Coleoptera; family Curculionidae; genus Listronotus; species Listronotus bonariensis. Next base: position 54,043 of record JACEGR010006957.1, read on the forward strand.
TCATAATAACATAATTGATTACTAAATTTGCTAATTTTTTTACTACTTAAGCTAATCTTGCCTATTGTAAAAGCAAACTTTAGATTTTTTGTTCAGTTTTCTTTAAAGTTTTTGTGGAATGAAAATTTTTTTATATGCCACTATATAGTCCTAATGCACATATTAATAATTTTAGGTTAGTTAGATAACTTATCTTAGTTAAGACTTTGGCCTACTTTGCTGTGTTTATTTAATATTAATAGAAAATCTTTAGAGCCAAGAGAGAACATAATATGCCTTAAAAGCAGAGAAAGTATACTAGTTTACAGGAAAACAACAAATTTAAAAATGAAAGAACTGACCCTAGAAATTGTTTGGTTTTCTATTTCTCAGGCTTCATATTTAACACGAAGTCGAACTATTACTTCTGTAAAGTAAGAAACGTTCATTTTAAACACAAGATAAGTCAGAAAGTCAGTCAAATATTTGACTTATTTTGTTTTTGATTGATCAGTACTCATCAGGTCTCCATAATCACTATTTTTATGCTTTTATTTTTATTGGAGCAACTGTTTTACATTAGATTCACCATTTAGTCAAGATTTTGTGCTATTGGGATTGGAGAAGAATTATTATAAAATTGCTTTAGGGGGTATTGGTATTCTTGTCTAGAGGCCCAAATTTCGAACATTAGTTGTAAATTAAAAAAGCAATCGATACTTCTACAATGCATTTTTTTATCATTTCTATATTCATATACAGGG
>JACEGR010006958.1:0-54770 GCA_014170235.1 Listronotus bonariensis
TTTTGAAAATATTAACAACTATTCACAATTATAAAAAGCCCTTGCTTTGATTTAAAAAAGTTACTACAATGCTATTGAAAAATGAAAGATTTAGAGAAAGGGAAACATAAGTATCTATAGATAATAGTTTCTACAGCCTGGACATTCTAGTGCCGAATGAACAGATTGTTCTTATTGTTCTATAAAATTCTTTGGCTTTTGGTGTCAGCTGATTTGAGCGTGTGATATCCACTCTTCCCAAAATGGAATTTCTTTGGCAAGGACCTAAAAAACATGTTTACTGTAACATATATTGAAATTACTTATACAGTACGTCCACGGATGGACTTTACATATACAGATTGTCCTCAGATGGGGTTTCCAAGAAGACAGAAATGGATAAAAAAATATTTTTGGCAAAAAGTTCCTGTTAAATATTTTTGCTTATACAAAAAAAATGAATTACTAAAACAAAATGTTGATTTAGTATACAGGGCGCGCAAAACTTAAAAAACATGATTTTTCTCCAAGAAAAAACTACCTTTATTTTTCATTTTTAAGCAAAATGACCTTTGAAAAATGTATTCATAATAAAGTTTGTAATTGATAAGAATATAATATAACATTTTATTAAACTCACTAATTTGGCGAAAATCCCTTAATCACATTCGTCTGCAGCTGGAAAAATGTATGGTACCTATATGAATTTGTGGGGAAACACAACAAAAACAGGTATTTAAACAGGTAATTATAACACTTTTTTAGTATATTTTATTATAAAAATTTACAATTATTCATTTTTAACAATTTGCAAAATCAATTTCCTAAAGCTTTTTGATACCATTCCAAAATGAATAAAGTCATTCAAAATGCTATTGTAAATACATTTTTAAATGACATTTTGTTTAAAAATGAAAAATAAAGGTAGTTTCTTCTTGGAAAAATAATGTTTATTAAGTTTTTGCGCACCCAGTATAGAAAATCAACCTGATGACATTTTTTATACCAGCAAAATTTTTCATCAGGAATAACTTGATAAATGATATTTTTATCCATTTGTCCACTTGTAAACCCCATCCGTGGACAGTCTGTATATGGTTTTCATATTTAATGCAGAAGAAATAAGGTGTTTTTTAAAATTTGATAAATTACAGATAAGAAACTGTTATGCCCAAATAGACAAAAAGAAATAAAAAAGTAAAATTATTTGCTAAATTAAAAGTACACATTTAGATGTGACAGGCAATCACTTTAGTATAATTATTTTAGAAGTTGTAATCCAGTGCTAAAATTACACAGAAATTTTCTAATTTAAATATTTAACTATATTTACAAATTACCTTGACGAAGTGTAAACTTCTTTTGTGAAGTATCATCGTGAGAATGTAAAACATTTACATTAGATGGTCCTGAAATTATTAAGGCAATCTCTGGAAAGACAAAGACAGTTTGATCTACTGATGGAGTTACTGATTTCACTATTTCAGGTTGATGTTCTAAGAAATGTATATATACCTTAAAATATGTACTTAGATTACAAAAATTACCAAATTTTACTTTATTTGGTATTGTACAGGATGGCACTTCTTCGTTTACCTTGCAGGGTATAGCGAGGACTAAAAAAGATAGAACAAATCTGACTGTGCATTCTCGATTTCAATCTTTGAAACAAATTCAATGGTAAAAGTAATTCATGGCTAACTTGATTTGTTTTGAAGATACAGAGTGTTTTTTAAATTTTGTCAATTTGGCCAGGCATTTTTAACTTGCTTGATATTAAAAAAAAATGTTAATAGGCAAGCTTTAGGGATTTTTATGGAGAATTTACTGGCGTACGTATATTTTTCCCATTGACTTTTATTTAAAGTGATAACACAGTTAGATTTTTAAAAGGAACACCCTGTATATTTTATCCTCAGGTAAATGGTCTTCTTAAAAGCTATAAGAAATACCACATTTAATATATCTATTTTTAAATAGTTTTAAAAATATGGTCATCATCAAGATTTTTTTACGAACCGCCCTGTATATTATATTAACGTTGCAAAGATATTTCAAAATTTTGATATATTTATCTCTTATAGTTTTAAAAATATGAGCATATTAATTTAAAAAATAGTAGGAATACACACTAAGATTTTAATGCTTATATTTGCGAAACTGTTGGAGAAAATCATTTTAAATATAGTAAATTCATAAAGGTCTTTGGTAATAAAATATACAGGGTGTGTTATTTTAAAAATGCCATTTTATTATCGAATTCCTTATGGGCTATATTTCCCAAACTATGACAAATTAAATATATAAAATGTAGTATTAATACCTATATATCAAGTTCTAAATAAATTTGATTTGATCCCATTACTACATGACTCAGATTTATTAAGAAACACATACCGTGTTTGTGCGTAAGTTGGCATCATATGGAAAACCCTTTTATTATTAATTTTATAAAAAAGTGTTTCTTCTAAACAGGGCTGCATGGTCCAAAACCTAACCATCAAATATCAAATTATACCAGCCCTCTAGAAGGGTCCTAGTTTACATTTTCCCCAGGGCCTTTGGATACCTAGCTACGCTACTTTGTACCTGCGTCAATTGTTAATCTTTTGGTTATAAAAGATGGTACAAATCATGTTCTCAATTAAAAAATGTATCAAAATTAAAAAAACTCTTATTAAAATTGTAAAAAAGTATAATCACTTACCGGGAATTGCAACTGTAGGAATTGCGTTCCATTTGAGCCCCCTTTTGGATCCAGGAATAAAACAATCAGGAGAAAAATGCTCGTCGCAAACCTAATACTTATTATAAATTTCGTCTATAGAAAGATTTTCATAACCGACAGGCTTAATATTCAAGAGCCACGAATAAAAAATTTGCGGTACGCTTTTCGGAAAGCGATGCCGGCGGCCATGTTTATTTAAACAGTTTAACGCAACACTTTCTTGGTTTTAAAGGCGACGCGTAGCCTTCCATGATTAAAACTCAAAAAGTACACAAATACGAAAGTAAATACAGCACACAGTTATAAAAAAACAACCCCTGGGAAACAACCACTGGGATTTTTACAAGATTGCTCTGCTATAGCACAAACTTCACAGCGCGAAATAACTGAAATAAATGTGGCGACATCTGTTCAGTGCACTTTTAACTAAAGTAAAGGGGATGATCACAAAGAGGGGTTGGCGGGCAAGAAGGGGCGCCCAGGTAGTGTCATCTGGCGAATGCGACCAGAACTAACAATTTTTGGCGGGAAACGGAAACTTACTTATCTAAACTTTAGTTTCAGTAATTTGTGATCATGTTGTTATGCTTGGCAAGGTAAAATATATGAAAAGTTTTTTATTGTGCATTTAGTATATTTAGTGTTACTATGTTAAAGTTATTTTTAAAATATATTTTTTTTATTTTTAGGTAAAGCACTCACAAAGAATGAATCAATCTCCCCTTTTGAGTTTGGCTGATTTGTCAGGAAGATGGTACGATCAATTCAAGCCATTGCACTTGCATAGCAGGACTGTCCGAGGTTTGTAGCCATGTGGCTGCCATCCTTTTTGCATTAGAATATATAGGAAAATGTGCCACCACCTCATCATGCACTGATGTAAAGACACAATTGATTGTTCCTTTTGTATCTGAAGTGCCCATTATTAGGCTTAGTGAAATTGCTTTAAAGAAGGCTACGAACCAAAAAAGTAAACAACAACCTAAACGTAGGAAAGTTTCTGCACCTCACAGTTTCTTCAAAAAATTAAAGATGTCGCGAGGATGATGCAGCATTAATGTAAGTGGTAGAGCCATTTGCTTTCCAAAAGTGAGGGATTTTCATCAACAAGCTGTGGTGCCTGAACTTGTAAGAAAATATTTCACACAGGAGAAACATTTACACCAAAAATGGTGCATTTTTAGAGGACTGGATCATTATCCATTAACATTGCTCTACCATTGTAGAGTAATGTTAAAATGATAACTGTGATATACAGTGGTTTCACCTAGATTGTGTTGGGCTTTTGGACGTACCAGAAAACTTGTGAATATGTGGGCAGTGTCAGAACTTGTAAATTTGTAAAAATACATAATTAATTGTTTTTTTTTTAAAATTGTTTATATTTTTATATATCTATTTTGTAATTTATGTACCATAAATCTTTATATTTGTTTTATTTGGGTGTGGCTAATGAGAGAACATTAACTACTTTTTGACGTAAAAGTATAGTTGCAAAGATCAAGATGGCGGATGGGCGACATCTTAAGAAAAAAAAATAAATGGAAAGCCCAGGGGTCTTATGGCACATCATTTTAATGCTCCTGACGAGTACTTTACAACCCTAGAATATAAAATTAATACCTTCATCTACTACAAAATGGCGATACTTTAAACATTACCTAAATACCTGAGTTAAATGGCCATATTTCCGAAACTAATAGAGTAGATGTACTTAATGCGGTATTTTTAAAGCTCTTTAAAAGATATTTTTAATGGTTATACTGATAATAATATACAAGGTAGGGCAAAAATTTAATATATAAAGCACCCTGTATATTATATCACCATTAAAAGAACTCTGAAAGAGCTTTAAGAAAACAAAACATTATATGTACATCTAACTTTATTAGTTTCGGAAATAGAGGCCATCCAAATAGGTATTTAGGTAATTTATAAAGTACTGCCATTTGTAGTGGGTAAAGATATTGACTTTATATTCTAGGGTTGTAAATACTCGTCAGGAGCTTTAAAATGATGTGCCGATAGACTCCCCTATCCATTAGTTTTTTTCTAAGATGGCACTCATTCGCTATCTTGATTGTTACAACTATCAGTTTTACGTCAAAAGTAGTTTAAATGACACCCTTTTACCCTAATTTTACCCGATCTCGATATCCTGTCCCATTTAAAAAATAAAGTGGGGGAGGACTTTTAATATTCTTACTGTATAATAAACCTTAGTTTTTTTATTACAAGTAAGTAAGCTAATTGTTAATTATTTTTTAAATGGGAAATAAATTTGTTTTTTTGTTAGAATAACAAACAGCCCATTTATAATTTGGATTTCTTTAATGGACATGTTTTCTTGCAATATTAGTTTACATGCATTAAAATATGAAATTTTGTGTACAAAGTTTATTAAAATAACCATATAGTTTTATTAAAAGATTTGTTAATTAAAGATTTTTTTCACCCAAAGTATGTCAAGGGCAAATTTAAACTTTAATTTGAGAATCAAATAATTTTTTTATTTACAAAGAAATATATCTATTATCAAATAAAAACTAATTAAAATGTACAAAACAACTGTTTCCAAAAATTAAAATTGTATTAAAATTACACTGACAAACGTAAAGTTACAATAAACGTACCCAGTTAATATTTGTATTTTTTTTTCTATCTTTTATTAATTCAATTTTACATTACAGACAGTGCCAAAATAGTACAAAAAAAATGTTTAAAAACTGAAAACTATAAAAGTCACATAAAAATAACAACTTAATTAACAATGTATATCGACATAGCTTTATAATGATAAATAAATATAATAATATATGTACACACATCATCTGCAAAAAGGGCTTAATATAATTAAATTTAAATGACTCTTTATTTTCTTAGCACCGCAGTAAGAGCCCTTTTTAAAGTTATTTTATCACTGTCGTAACCCATATGCAATGATGGAACCCAATTAGGGATATCTTTGTCTTTGAACGCTGGTTTACCTGAAATAAGAGAAGTACTGCATAAAAAAATATCAGTATAAGATATTATAAAAAAAATAATAAAAGCCAGAGAAAAAATGTTACATATTTCATTTCAGGTTTGTTTCAGTTAGATCTTTTTTATAGCTTGTACCCAGTTTTTACGTCGCTCTTTTGAGAGTTCATTTAAGCCCTGTCTGTGAGTAAAATAAAGTTCAGTTGGTAATTAATAAAACTTTACAATATCACGATCTGTAGGCATTTTATTTTTTAAATGAAATGTATATAAAAAATAAATTCCAGCCATAATGGTTACTAAATAACTCTTATACTGCACACAACTAGTTCAATGAATTTTAAGCACATAGAACGGTGATTTATTTCAAAATTTGCTTACATAAACCATGAAATCACGGACATCAACAAAGCAACTAAAATTAATGATTGTGTGTCTACAGGCGGCCATATTAATATTATTTTGACAGCATCTTGGATTCATTAATAAGAGGGATATTTTTCTTATTATTCTGTCTTACAGCTGACGTCATTAAAATGTGAATAGAAAAAATAAAAACGCTTACCGCCAACGACAAATGACATTAAAAAAAAAAATAATATAACCCTAAAATATGGTAACTCCCGTTTTAAAACAAAAAGTCAATTGTTTTTGACTTTTATCCACAAAGTCGGCTATATTTCCCCCTCTTTGTTTTTTAACCTGTTAGACAGTGGTTAGACATCTCCCGAGGCCGCTAACAACCGGAGCTGCTGTAAGACTGACGTCATTAATTTGTCAAAAAAATGAAAGTGCTTACAGATGCTGTAAGCAGCTAACATAGAAAATATCCATAAGATAAGGGTCAACATCAGTGCCGGAGAATTATAGTTTATAATAGTATTTTTCGCGTTCGGCGTGTATGTACACGGATAAATTGGCTCCGCCAGAAATTTGATTCTGTTCGGTCTAGCGCCCGGATTATTTTTTAATTTTTGGTTGATTTATGTGTAACACTCTAAGCTCGCGTCTGACGTGATTAAAATATCGTTTTTTGTTTTTACATTGTAAAATTTGGATAAAAGCATATCTGCACAGTGAAATAAATTTAATAGGATTTTTATTCGTAGTTTTTTGTGCTTATGCTCAGGTGATAAGAAGTGCTTTGTGGAAATGAAAGTATTTTGAGTGTTTTTTATCGCCGTCAATTTTCGTAGGGCGATACTGCTAAATAGTTTTTGAAATTCCTGCTGTTAAACTTTATTTATTGATATGGAAGAAGAAAACTAACACGAAAAATACCTTAATCTGTCCAGTCTGTAGCAAAAATGTTACAAAAACACAATATAGTATAAACTGCAATGGTAAATGTGGCAAATATTACCGTAAAAGCTGTAGCGGTTTAAGTAATGACGAATTGCTGATATGCATAAAATATTAGCAAAGGAAAACCCAACTATAAAGGAAGTTATACAGCTTTTCACCAAGAAGTTTGGTGATCTTGAGGAATCACTAAACTTAAAAATATATCGAAGACATACATAGTGGAATGAAGGAGATCCAGAAGAAAAATAAATTACTTAGAAAGAATAATGACGCCCTAAAAATCAGGATTGGAAACCCTCTAAGGTGAAATGAACAGAATAAAAGGTAATTTAAAAAAAAGAAAACGAAGAAAGAAGCAGGAACATTGTAATTATGGGTTTACCTAAGGACCAAATACTAGGGAAAATGTGCAAAAGTGTTTAATGCCCTGGATCCCGAACTGCAGGTGGAAGACTATGAAACAAAACATCTTCTATGTAAGGGGACTACCAATCCTGTACTCGTAACACTTTCGACTACCCAGCTTAGAACGAAGATTCTCGAGAAAAGGAGGAAGAGGCGCCTTTTGGATATCGCAGAAAGTGGTTGGTATTGCTGGAGAACAAAAAGTGTATATCTGAATGAGGATTTTAGTAAAGATATAAGAGACTTGTTTATTAGTGCAAAAAGGTTAAAGGAAAGGCTTAAATTTGTTTGGTGCAAATATGGTAAGGTTTTTGCTAGAAAGGATGATAAATCCGAAATACTTAACATTTTAAGCGCTGAACAGGTTGATACCCTTGTTCAAAATTAAATTGTGAACTTCTGCTTGTTCTCTTGTATTAGTTTAAAATTGTAATGGTGAAAACAAATATTTTACAAAATGGCAGGTAAAAATAACAATCTTAAATTAGGAAATTTAAAGGTATGTTCGTTGGTGTCTCATTTTGCGGAAGTTAGAGACATGGTTAGTTCTGGTTAGGAATATATGTACGCATAGAATATAAAGGGAAAACTGTTCTATGGTATCCTCTGATAACGGATTACTAGAGAATCTTTGAATTAGTTTAAAGTTAAAAATGAAAAATTTACTTATAGGTGTTATATACCGACCTCTCATCTGCTCTGTTCCTGAAGCGATAGCCATGCCATTTTGGCTGAGGTTACTCGTATTTTTGATAGCATAATTGTCGCGGGTGATATGAACATTGATTTGCTAAATTTGTCCAATCCACTTAATGAATGTTTTGACTTTTATGGATTATCTCAAGTTATAGATGATCTCACTAGGGTGACTCACACGACGGCCACGCTTCTGGACCCAATTTTTGTTAGTGATTCTAATGTGGTCAAGAGCAGTGGCGTGAAGAACGCTCATGAGTAAGCTTTTTTGACAATATGCGCGAGATAAAATGGAAAAATATATATTACTTTGGGTCGATTAATGAAAAGATTGAGTCTCTAAGAAGAAACTTGCTTGCAATATTTAATGTTTACGTGCCTGTGCGAACGGTATGTTTGAGTAGACCGCCTGCATCATGGCTCACGGACGGACTTAAAAGAATATTTAGAGAACGTGACAAAGCTTTCCCAAAATATAAACGTAATAAGACCGTCGAAAATTGGAATACTTATAAAAACATGCCTAACTTTACGTTAGCATCTATAAGACGTGAAAAAGCAGCCTACCTTAGATATAACAGCTCGCAGGACGCTTCTACAATTTGGAAGCGCTTGAGAGTTGCAGGAGTACTATCTAAATCGAGGCCTGACTTACCGCCTAATTTACGAAACGCTGATGAATTTAATACTCATTTTCGTGCAGCCTTCTCTGGTTATGGGGCTATAACGTCCAGCTAACAAATATTTTTTTAACCAAAAGACATAGTAATGCTCGTTTTCATTTTCGCATGTTACCGCGTGAGAAGGTGGCTACTCTTGTTCGAGGCCTTAAATCTGGTGCTGCTGGCATAGATGATATTTCTTTATTAGTGTTAAAACTTAGTTTGCTAATTGTATGAAGCCATATTACGCACATAATAAAGGTTTGTCTGGAAACAGGTTATTTTCCTAGAATTTGGTGAACAGCCATTGTATGTCCAGTACCTAAAGTTAATAACCTATCAGAATTAAGTGATTTGGGGCCAATTAGCCTTTTACCGATTTTAAACAAAATGCTAGAGAGGGCTGTATATGAACAATTGTATGGATATGCCCTTGAAAATGGCTTTCTGCCTGCACACCAATCTGAATTTCGGCCAGGGCATGGTACTGCAACAGCCCTTTTCCATTTAACTGATCTTATTATACAGAGAAATGGCGACGATTTTGATAATGCTCGACTATTTAAAAGCATTTGATTGTGTTGGTCATTTACTATTGAAAGCAAAACTTTAATATTTTGGATTTGTAGATCAAGCCGTTGCTATTTGAAGGATCGGAATCAGATTGTGAGGCTGAATTCTAAAATGTGTTTTGTTAGTAATGCGGTCTCTGGGGTTCCTTCGGGATCCATTCTGGGCCCGCTTCTTTTTATACTATAAACCTTTGTTATTGGCAACACAATACAATTTAGTAAGGTTAACTCATATGCTGACAACATGCAGCTTCTGTACACATTTAATCCATCAGATTAAAATGAAGTAGAGGCTAACAACAACTTTAATTTGCAAAAAGTATTTGAATATAGTGAATAACATACAGAGCTTAAAGTTAAACACTAAAAACACAATTAATTTTATTTTTCCCTGCTGGATGTGCTAAATTTTTACAAGAATATTTGCATCTGCGTGTCGGCAATGAGGCCTTGAACTTTGCTGATACTGCCAGAAATTTGGGGGTGATGTTTGATAACAAACTAAGATTTACTCAGCACATACCCAACTTAAGCAAAAAATCATATATGGCAATAAATATATTGTATGCAAATAACCATATTCTTAATTACAAAGCGAGAAAAAAACTCTGTGAATCATATGTAATAACCAGTACCATCTTATTGTGGCACTTTGTACTATCCTTGTCTAACACAAGATGATAAACAACGGCTACAAAAGAAACAACAATTGTTGTCACTTTATTTTTAATTTAAAAAGATATGATTATATATGTGAGAAAATTAATCAACTAATTTGATTAAACATGAATAATTTATTTAAAGACCAGTTGCTGGTGTAACTATACAAGCTATTTAAAACATCAACCCCATTCTATCTAAGAAAGATCTAGGCTGATGCATTTTCGAAATGACGTTCACAATATCCCTATCTTACTATGCCTCAACACAGGAAAACTATATTTCAGCCTTGTTTTACCTATAATGATGTTAAATGTTTTAATTAATTTAAATTTAGCTTTGCATGTCCATCTTTACCATTGTTTAAGAAAAAAATTAGTCTTATTTGATAATCAGTGTCATCGGCGAGAAGTTAGATAAATAATAATGTGATTTTTCTTATTGTAATACCTATAAATATATTAATTATATTTAGTAATAAACCTATGAGCCTATGTGATAGATATTAAGAATTCTTTATAAAAAAATATATTAAAAGGGTTAATGCTGAGTAGCTAATCTTAATTAACTAGATTTCGCCAAGTTTTTTTTTTTCGAAACTTTCGGTTGCTTCTGCAATTCGGCGCTGAACATCTTTACTAAATTTTGGAATCTTATGTCTTTAAATAATTAAGATTTACTTTTTAATAAGTAACAGTATTTTCCAAATAACGGCACTGTTTTTTTTAAATACGGCACTGTTTGTTAAATACGACATTTTTTTTCAATACGGCACTATTTTTTTAAATACGCAACTATTTTTTAAAATACTACTATATAAATACTAAATTAAATTAGGGGTTATTCAGTGCAACAGTAGAAAACATTTGACTGTATGGACCCATGTCCGGAAAAAGTGTGACTACGGTCCTAACACGGGTTAAAATTTAGAAAGCATCGTCCTTCCTGCCCAAACAGGATTAAATGCATATAATTTTTACCTTTTGTACATGATATTATCACAACAATTGATAAGTAAAAAACAAATAAATACAATTAATAAATTTAAGAAATAAATAAATAAAAAATAAAATAATAAAATTTTGAAACATTGACAATGACATTTTGATCAATTGTTGTGATGATATCATGTCCCCGCATACTCAAATGTTTTCTACTGTTGCACTGAATAACCCCTAGAAGTTTGATCCCATAGCTCTGAAGCACCCTTTATTTAAAACTCTATAAATACAGCTAGACACAAACAGAAATTTAGTATATTATCTATAGTGTTAGTCCAACCATCATCAATAAATTTAGCTTGAGTGGCAAGAGTTCCAGTTTAAAAGCAAACTATACCCCGCCTATCTATTGTAGAAAGAAGTAAGTACGAGCTTGGTTTAGTTAATTTAGAAACGTTTAATGCTATATCAAACATTAATAATAGCAGTAATAAATTTAATGAGGGCAATATTATTTTGGAAATCCCGATTAGATCCTATTAATAAGTACAATAACTAAAATGATTATCTATAAGTACCTAGTTATTCAGGAACAAAAAAAACAATTAAGGGTTTTAATTGCACCCTAAGTCTAAAGAATAATGTAAACAAGCTTAAGTGTGAGCTTAAATGTTTTCATACAGTTGATTTTACATCGAAAAACTCTCTTGAAAAATTGTAATTATTTTACAATATTTTACTAAAACCCAAAATTAAACATGTATCGGAAACACCAGTTAAGATTCTAAAAACTAATGTAATTAAAATGAAGTGTGATATCGTTACATCACAATAATTGTCCATACAATACATGCATTTTTTACCATCAGAACCAGCTGATTTCAAAATTATACCTACAAATTCCAAAAATATGCTTGATATGCCTGTATCTACTAAAATTATTGGCAACATTGCAACAAGCTGATTGATCAAGATGGTGAATTTGTTGACTTTAAAAGAGAAGTTACTATATTAGATTACATATATGAGAACCCTGCCAATAAAACTTCCCCTTATAATAATCTTGTCTATGAAAAAAAACATCATAAAAAAACAATAAAAGATATAAAAGTTCTATTATTGGTTTTGTGGGATCAAAAATTTTTACAATATTTTATGGGACAACATTATTTGGTTGGTTTATGCTTAATATGCTTTTATAGGACATCTTTTTCCAACATATTTTATTAGTACTAGCCCATAAAACTGTATGGGGTTTTGTAAGACAAAGATATTTTGTTGGTATAAAATTATAAACTTTAATATATTTTTATGGTGCCTTATAGTGTAACATTTTATAGGCTGTAACCGCTGAATATCCATAATATTTTATAGGACATCTATTCCTAACATATTTTATAAGTATTAGCATAAAGTAACATACCTGTCGGGCCAGAACCAGTCCTTGAGTGCCAAAGAGCACCTTCCGGAGTGCGGTACAAAACTGGGCAAAGGACCAGCAAAGACTGCACTGGGAAAGGCTTCTCCAACACATGCATGGGAAAATATACATCAGTGGACCATGCACAAAAGAGCTAAAGAACTACTCAAAATGGGTAGGAATCAGCTAAGAACGATCACAGGTTTCCTCACCGGACATGCTCCAGTGAAAGAACACCTAAATAAAATGGGATTATACAACGGAGATCTGGACTGCAGATTATGTGGAGCAGAGACCGAAACAGTATCCCACATACTGTCAGAGTGTGAGGCACTGGATCACAAAAGACAGGCAATCTTCGGGGATATTAGAGTGCCCCTGGAAACATATGGTACGCACCCAGCAGACCTATACTCGCTCTTCTTCAAGGAACTAGGGTACTGAATGGGTACAATAAAACGGGAGTTTGGTACAATAAGCCTTCAGGCTGCAGTGCCACCTGACATGCAGATCTGGCACGGATAAGAGAAACCATGACATGCTAAAATTTTCATACCGCTTTTGCGGCAGGCTCAGCTCTGCCTGGCGGCAGGCTTGTCATTTTTCCAGTTTACACTTTAAATGCGTCGGTCGAAGCCTCGCCTCGTGTAATATCAGCGGTGAGGGAGACACGTAAGCTTACTGAAATTAATAACTGGCGGTATTTCAACGAGAAAAGAATAAAATTATATTGGGAGTTTTCGCATGACCTGTCCTTAAATCGGCTATTCCATGATAACTCTTATAATTTCCTTACTCTATGGTATTAGCCATTGCCGGATTAGCCATGTAGCAGGAGGCAGCAAATGCTAGGGGTCCCGCGCCTGTGCCCGAAAAACAAAAAACCCATATTAACAAAAATTAGGTTGGGGTTCTTTTTCCAATAAGTAGGGAAGTAATTTTTTGTCATAAAGTTGATCCCTTGCTTGCAGCCGTAGGTTGGAAAAAAGTGGTAGGAAACTGATTAAGTAATATTAGCAATCGACTATGAGAAAGCGCAAGCAAAATGCAAAGTACGACAAATTTAGCGACTCTACTTCACTCGATGAAGTTGTAGAAAATCAAACACTTGAACAACGCCAACGATTTGAAATTTAAGTGTTTATTGTCATAGTCGATAAAGTACTGACTGCATTGGCTAAACGCATGGAAGGTTATCGTCAAGTGACCAGTCTATTTGGAATACTTGGGCAATTAACGTCTTTAATGGCGAAGGAATTTAAAAAAAGTCATATTATCGTCAGCTTTTACCAAGATGCTGTAGAAGATGGTTTGGGCAATGAACTGGTTCATTTTGCTGAGCTGCTGAAAACAGATGAGGCTGCTGCTATAACACGAGGCTTTAGATATTTTATATTATTCTAATAAAAATTCATTTCGTGTTTTCCAAATGTAGAAATAGTGTTACGCATTTACTTGAGTTTGATGATCACAAACTGTAGTGGAAAACATTATTTTTTAACATTAAAACGAATAAAAAATGTATTAATAAACACAATGGGACAAGAACATTTAAGTGACCACACTATAATAAAAAAAAATATATACTTAGAAATATTGATTTGACGAGTGTTATTTTTAAATTTGCACGCACTAAATTACAAAAAGCCTTTTTTTAATGTTCTGTTTTATTTACATCCTAAATTTTAATAGGCAATGTCCCTAACAGCACAAAGACATACTAAAGACGTCTTAAAGACCACTGTCAGACATTCAACATTCACACAAATATTATAAAACTTTTATAAACTTTTATTCTGTAAGTATTATTCTATAAAACTTAATAGAGGGGTTGTAAGACAAAGTTATTTTGTTAGTAATATAATAACAAAGTTTTATATATTCTTATGAAGTTTTGTAGTTTTTACATATTATAGTCTGTTACCGCTGAATATCCATAACCTTTTATAGGAGATCTATTCTCAAATTAATTTAATAATTTTTGGGTATTAGCCTATAAAATTTAATAGAGCTTTGTAAGAAAAAAGATATTTTGTTGGTATATAATTATAAACTTTAAAATATTTTTATGGTGTTTTGCAGTGTTACATTTTATAAGCTGTAACCGTTGAACATCCATAATATTTTGTAGAATATCTGTCCCGAACATATTTTATAAGTATTAGCCTATAAAACTTAATGGGGCTTTTTTACCACAAAGTTATTTTGTTAGCAACAAGATCCCACTTTCCATTAACCTTTTTTTTTTCCAAGATGGCGCCCAGCTGCATTACTGAAATTTTGATTAGTCAATTTTTTTTTTTATCTTTGGACAAACCACGAAGGCTACAAGCCTAAATACTAACGTACCGTGGGTGTCTTAAGCGAAATAAGAGGGAGTTTGTTAACACGGGACTTAAATACTTGAAGATTTGGGGGAAGGAAAGACCTCCGCGGGCAGCAGGTTCCATAACCTAGAAACTCTAGGGATAAAAGAACGAACAAAGTGGGAAGTTCGGGGCCTGTCCAGTTGGACCGTATAGGGATGCATACGCGCGGAACCGCGTATGCATCCATATAAGGAACGAGTTTCTCTGTTGGGAACCGTAAGTGGATGAACTATACTGGACAATTCTTCAGAGCAGAAGCCATGGAAGTACCTATAAAAAAGCGATAAATCCCCCACAGCCCGACGATGTGCAAGAGACGGAAGCCTTTCTGTAAGTGAAGGATCATTAATGAGACGAATAGCTCTTCTTTGAATAGAATCAAGAATGCTTAGGGTTGTGGGGGACGCCATGCCCCAGATATGAGAACAATATTCCAAGGGAGGTCGGATTTG
Organism: Listronotus bonariensis; assembly: GCA_014170235.1. Taxonomy (NCBI): domain Eukaryota; kingdom Metazoa; phylum Arthropoda; class Insecta; order Coleoptera; family Curculionidae; genus Listronotus; species Listronotus bonariensis. The sequence continues at coordinate 15,172 of JACEGR010006958.1, forward strand.
GGACACATATAAAGTGTATAAATTAGAAGGGGAAAAATACTTTTTGGCTCGAAAGAGAAATCCAAGCTTTTTGAAGCTGCCGTGGCTATAGATACAATGTGTTTATGCCAGTTAAGGTTACTTTCAAATGTGACGCCCCCAAGATTAAAGGTGTCTTTGCTCTGTAAAACTTGGCCGCTCATAAGTAGAGGATGAGTATTTGATGACTCTTTTCGCGACAAGGAACATGATTGTGTTTTGGATGCATTAAAATGGACGAGATTTTTAGCGCCCCAATCCAATATTAAATTAAGATCCTGCGAAAGAGATATCTGCATCGTTCTGCGTTTGTTTTCCAAGTCAGGTTTAGTAATGGGTTTAGGAACCTGAAAACTGGAGTGAAGGGTACTATCGTCGGCGAAACTATGAATGGAATTAGTTGTGGACGAGAGAAGGTCGTTGATGTGAAGAAGAAACAATGTTGGTGCCAGAACTGAGCCCTGAGGGACTCCAGCATTTACTTGGTGAAAGCATGAAGAATGGCCTTCCACAATAACTGATATACGACGATCAGATAGATAACTAGAGAGCCAAGTACAGAGTTTAGTTGAAAGACCATAGGAGGGAAGTTTATTAAGAAGTGCGGCATGCCAGACCTGGTCAAAAGCTTTGGATATATTAAGAGCAACGATCTGGGACTCACCTAGAAACTCAAGAGACTTATTCCAGCAGTGTGATACGAAGGAAAGAAGATCTGCTGTAGATCTTTTGTGGCGAAATCCATACTGCCTGTCATGCAAAATTTTGTGTTTTTCAAGTACTTAAGAATTTGTGAATTAATTAGTTTTTCCATTACTTTACAAAGAATTGAGAGAATTGAAATTGGTCTATAGTTAGATGGAAGAGATTTAGATCCTTTCTTGGGAATAGGTTGAACACGTGCAGCTTTCCAGCTTTCCGGAAAGATACCTGTGTCGTAAGAAATTCGAAAGAGCCGAGTTAAGATTGGTGCAAGTTCTGGAGCACATTTTTTAAAACGATTGCTGGTATACCATCCAGCCCAGACGATTTCTTGGTGTTAAGGGAAGAAAGGATACGCTTAATGTGTTTTACCTTAAAAATAATATCGGGCATTTTATGAGGAACTGGGGTAACCGCTGGAATTGGATGATTTACGGGAGGGTCAAGGGTTGAACTGGCAGCAAATTGTTTGGCAAATAATTCTGCCTTTCCTTTAGCGGTAGAAACAATTTCATCTTCCAAAGCTAGTGTCGGAAAAGAACTGGTAAAAAAATTCCTACTTATGTTTTTCGCAAAGGACCAGAAAGATTTGCTGCCATTTGAGCAAGAAAGAACTTTGTTTTTAATACGATTGTCGAAGGAGTCTTTGGCTTCAGAAATTGTTTGATTGTAGTAGTTTCTTGCTTCAATGCTGGCCTGTCGGTTTTCTGGACTAGGATCCTGTAGAAACTTCTTGTGAGCCTGAACTTTTAAAATCCTAGCTTTATCACAAGATTTGGAAAACCAGGGTTTGTTATTGGATTGTTTGGGGTTCTTGATGGTGTGTGGAATATAGGTTTCAATGCCCAATTGAATTGATTCCGTCAGTTGATTGCAAATTTGAGAAGGATCACCAGAAGAAAAGCAAATGGAATTCCAGGGGTAAGTGGCGAAGAAGTCCCTCAGGCCATCCCAGTCGGCTGAGTTGTAGTACCATACGGTGCGTGGTGGCATGTATTCATTTACCTCGGGATGTGCAGGGTAAGATATAGTAACTAAGCCATGATCTGAGCGACCTAGGGGAGCTGTGACAGATGTTTGATAGAGTTCGGGGTTGGTAGTAAGAAAGAAATCAAGGGGATTTGAACTATGATTTGGGACTCTAGGAAAGTAGGTGGGTTCCATAATAAGGTTGGTAAGAGAGTTACTGACTGCGAAGATTTCGGCTGCTCTGCCTTGGGGGTCAGTTTTTGAAGAGCCTAGCCAATCCTTATTATGGACATTGAAGTCGCCAAGCACGATTATTTCTGCCGATGGAAACTGAGAAATTATGCTATCGATCTTTGTTGAAAGAAAGTCAAAGAATTCGACATAGGAATTATTAGATAGGGACCGGTACAAACAGCAGATAAATTTAGTTAAAGACCTAAGGGTCTCTAAGGTTCTCTCCTATGCATTAATTTTGATATCCCAATATTTTACTTTTTTAAACTAATCCGTTTAAAAAATAAAAAGGGGGTTGGACATAAGAAATATTTACTGTACAATTATAAACTTACTTATTGAGGGTTTTCTGTTAAAAGGGCGTATCAACATAATTTGTGATTTTTTTAATATGCAAAATTTGACGCATATGGCGATTTGTTTGACATGCCAGAATGCCGTATTCCCTGCCCCAATGGAATAGTCAATTATTGCACTCTTTTTGTGGCATATTAGCATTTATTATAATTTGAAAAATGCCAGAAGGTCTTATGTTCTTACATAAAAAGAAAATCACAAATTATGTGGATAGGCCCTTCTGGCAGGAAACCATCGATATATTTTATGGTGTTTTGTACTGTTACATTTTATAGGCTGTAATCCCTAATACTTTTAGGACATCTGTTTCCAACAAATTTTATAAGTATTAGCCTATAAAACTTGATGAGGCTTTGCAAAGCAAAACAAATTAATTATAAAATTCCTTTTATAAATTTTTAAATGTACCTATAAAATAATATAAATCTTTAAAAACTTTTATTGAATAAACCCATGAAAATTAATAAAATCTGGAATTTTAAAAAATGTATGACATTTAATTGAAAAAAGTTTTAAAAACATAATTATTTATAAAATTTGACTTATACTTAACACTTATTAAAGTTAATGATGTTTTACTGGAAAAAACTTTCAACAACCCTATTAAATAATATCCTACCGTTGGACAATGAAACTTCTATAATAAGAAGAAGCTTGATTTATATGTTTCTTACTACGACTCGTTACAGCCTTATTTACCCTCGGGGAGGTGGATAACATAGAAAACCAGGATGTTTTCTTTTGACTGTCTTGTGTCTTTAAAGGCAGAAAAATTATTTGTAACTTTGTACAATACATCAAGGCAGTAGGAAATTTTTCCCAATTGTTTTTAATGTACCCATAAACTTTCAAAAATGTGTTTAGGTTAGAGAATTTTAGAGAGTTAGGATCATTTAATTTAGTTTGTTAATTTATTTAAATAATTTACCTTAATTCTTCCAAGTTCTTTCATCACTTTCGAAGGTGTCCGAAAACGCCCGAATTATCCATTAAGAACTTTTATGCCATCCTGTACTATGGAATTTTCGCGATATTTCTCCAAAATTCTAAACCATTTTTTACTCTTTCACCATACTATAAAAGGGCGACGGGAAACCTCCGATCGATTAGTATAGATTCGACTTTTGTGTTGTAAACTTCGAGACATTGACACGTAAAATTTTGTCGTTGTTGTAACCATAGTTACGTTTTATTGTTAATAAAGGTATAAAAACGAAGGTACTTGTTTTTATACGAAGTGATTCGAAACAATATTATAAATATTTATAAACTATAATTAAAAGTACCCTTTAAAAACCCTGAAAAATTATAAAAATTTAACTTAAAAAAAAAAAATCAGAAATTTATGGTAATTTAATGGCAAACAGTGTTTCTAAAACTCAATAAAAATTAATATGACTTATGAAATTCCTATTATAGTTTCTCTCAATGTACTTATCAAATATTATAAAACTTAAAAACGTTTATTGGGAGTTCCCTCGAAAACCCCTAAAAACTAATAAAAATTTAACTGGAACTGGAAAAAAGTGTTTCAAAAACTCTACAAAAAATCATGATAAATCATGATATTTCATAAACATATTTTATTGGTTTTCATGGGACTTTTTACCAGGAAAAGTCTTTATAAACAGTGATAAACAGTGTCGGACTGGGCACCATTTGGTCCACCGGGCAAAAGTTCAAAGTAGCCCCCATGTACAGGGTTTCTCAAATTTGAGGGGATTTTCGTTATCACGAAGCTAAAAACTGACGACTAAAATTAGAAGTTGGCCTAGTGGAATATTTGGTTTATAACCATAGTCATTTACCGTATACCAACTCTTTTAACGATAATGACGAAATTCAAATACCAGTACAATAAACTGATATACAGAATCAGCCGGTCAATTATACATATAGGTAATACGTGGAAAAGAGACAGTCTAACGCGAATAACGGCATGTAAACATGGGTGACTAATATTGCTTGTTTTCTTATTGAATTGCTGGCCGATATTCCATTAACTATTGCTTATACAGTATACACATACATCTTACCTTGGGCAAGTCATATTTATCTGAAAAGATTACTTTTATAGACCGCGAGTTAGGTGCAAATTTTTGTCAGTTATTTCCTCCCAGTCCATAACTTGTAAAAGCTTCAAGAGAATTGTACCTGAATAGTTGTGAGCGTCAGCTGCGTCTCCGATGGTGGAAATGTACAGAATTTTCCAAAAAAATTATCTATATTAAACTTCTATTTTTTAGGAACACCTTGTGTATTAGTTCATTTTTGGATAGTAGCAATAAAAATAAAGTAAATTTTATCAGCGATACCTATACCTAAAATGTAAGGTTTTTAAGATATTAAGGATTTTTAAAAACAAAATTTTAATATATCCTACCCTACTTAGGCTTGACTTTACATATTATGAAATTGCTAAAATATTAATTATACGATCACCTACGTTAAATTTTTTACTATAAATTATACAGGGTGCCCCGAAAATATTATTTTCTGGACAACCTATGTAATTTCTAGTAAAAACTTAAATATAGGTAATGATACAGTTAATATTCTAAAAATATAACATAACATACAAAGTTAAGCGTAAGTAAGGTAGGATATATTAAAATTTTATTTTTGTCAAGAATTTTTCAAAAATCCTAAATGTCTTAGAAACCTTTTTATTTTTGGTATAGGAATCGCTAATAAAATTTACCTTATTGTTATTTCTACAATTCAAAACTAAATTAATATACAGGGTGTTTCACTAAAAAAAACACAAGTCTAATATGGATTTTATTTTGTAGCTCCCTGTACAATTCCACCATCGTCGCTGCAGCTGACGCTCACAACAAATCATGTACAACCCTCGTAAAGCATTTTTTGAGTTATGGACTGAGAGGAAATTGGTCACGAAAAATTGTCGCTAGCTCATGGACCATTAAACGGGTCTTATGGAAAAGTTTCAGACACCGCAAAACTTGTAAACAGCTTTGATCTCTTTGAAAAAATCGTCTTGAAATTGGTGAAAAAGTTATTGACTTAATTAGATATCCTGGAATAGCAGTAACCATAGAAGGTTCATGTCTCTTACAATGGTAATTTAATGTAAAAACGCTGGTTGGAATATTAAAGATAATTATACATGGGACATTGTTGCCCCAAACAATGGAATATTTAATGTTTGTGTTCTAATACGACACTACTAGGATTTGCTGGATTTTTTCAAGAGATACTCATAAATGGTAAACGCGAACTGATATTATTAAGAAGGTCTTTCGACAAAAATGCGATTGTGTGTGTTAATTGCCAATGGAAAAAATGTAGTCGTATATTGATAAGATTGCCTGGAAGCTGTCATATCCGATTCTGAATGAGTAGAACTGTTGTAGATTGTTGGATGTGAAATAACCAACGAATTGTATATTCTTTTTGGGAGCTGGGAACTCACAGAACATTTTTCAATTCCAATTGGAAAAATAAAACCATGATTTATAGGTCTAGGTTTTCAAACAGCTCAAAAGGATAACTACAAGAAAAATAGCAGCTTCTTTGCTCATTGGTGTGTATTAAATGAAAAACTTTATTTAAATTCAAAATTTTATCCATATGATAATTTTAATTTAGAGATTTCAAAAGGCATCATAGCCACTTTCTGTGAAATGTAGATACTTTGAACTTCAAGACAGCTACAACGAGAAGAAAACAAGCCACTTAACCCCCAAAAACTTTAAAAATTATGCGCCCTTAATTGTAATTTATTGTTCAAACTGGAGATAAAAACAAAACTATTCTGCTAATACAAGTGCACACTGTTTAATTTATTATTTATGAGAAACTTGTAAAATTTTCACCATTAACCGGATCTGCAAGAAGAGTTTAAAAATACATTGTTTAACTTTATATCAAAAATATTTACCAATATGGCAACAATATATTTCTACAAAAATGAGAGAGTAAAACTTCTCACTGCTTGTAATTTCCTTGCAAAGCAAGGTTTTGCATACGTCGGATACTATCTAATCACACTAACCAAAGGTCCTTCTTTTAGAGCTAATTAAGATCACCAACTGCAGACCGGTTTTAAACTATTTTGTTCTCATCAGTATGGTATAGGCGATAACAACAAAACCTAAAGATATTCCTCAAGAAGTCGCGATAACGTATAAACGAAGTAGTTTAGCCAAATACTAATGCCGCCATGATCAAATTACTATAGGGTTACCGTCCTAATCGCTAATTGGTATCTCCCAACTATTTTTAAACAGCTGTAGCGCTTTTATGGCTAAAGATAGTTATACGGTTTTCACCATTCGATAGGTATGATGTTACACTATAATGAAACAAATAAATCGCGCGTCGATGATTTATCATCAGGGTTTAATTTTGGTCGATAGCGCCCCACCATTTTCTAGGTCACGCACTGATCCGATGGATTGCCAATGTTATTACCTGCGCGAAACAAAAGTTACTATTCATGGGTAAAAAATGTGTTTGTGCGCCTAAGTACAACTTAGGTTTGAGGTTTGACGCGCAGGCGCCAAACAGACTATCCGCAATATCGGAAAAAATTTACGTCGCCTTGTCTGGGTTTCCCGTTCGGAGTACGGTAGCTGATAACCGTCATGGTCAGACAGAAAATAAATCATTTTAAAACTATTAAAGATAGACTTATCAAATGTTGGATTTTTATTTAAAAGCGTCCTTTTTTAGGTCTTTCCTATTGATGCATGGGCGTATATAAGGTGGGGAGGGTTGAACGTCCCCCTTAGCATGAATAAGAAATAAAATTTTCGTAAAGTTAAGCATTTTCTATCAATTGTAACAACCAATGTGGATGACAAAAATGTATTCGCTGTTAAACAGTTCAACTGATTTAATTACTTATAGGCTATTTATTTTGTACTTTAAAAAGAACTACAATGTTCAAAGGGTTGTTAATCGACCCCCAAATATAAGAAAACCGCGAAATTTTACCATTTAAAAGAGTTCGTTTTTAAAAACATGGTGAAAACATTCCTTTTAAATTTTTAAGTTTTGCTTAAAGACTACGCACAATTTTTCATCAAATAGCTTTTACTTACTTAACAAAAAAATATTTAGCCAAAATAGGCCCAAAAAACGAAGCATACAAACATTAAAACCTTCCTTCTTAAAATAATGCAATGTAAAAGTCTTAAGGATTCGAAGTATTTAGGAAATTATTGGTTATATTTTGCCACTCACACCATTTTTGGGATATTTACCTATTTTTTGCAAACATTGTTCTACAGACTGCCTAAGAATGTGTTTAACAAGAAAACAAATGGACCAAAAAATGTATTTATCGAAAAAAGTCATTCTTCATAAGAATTTTTGCTTGTAAAAATATAGGATTCACGAAGAGAAAATATTCATTATATATACAAGGTTCGCAAAAACTTGAACAACAGTATTTTTTTCAAGAGTAAACTACCCTAACTTTTTTATTTTTTGGCAAAATATTATTTCTTTTGCAAACATATGTGGGTTTAACACCAATATTAATAATTAATATAAAATCCGTTCACCATCACCTTCAGTCATCTAAGCCCCACATACTATTTCTAACGGAAACACAAATAAGTTCTAAATTTTCAACCAGCCATCTTCTCTTCCCAGGCTATGAACTTATTTCGGCTTTTCGCCCACATGGTGGCGTATGTGCTTACGTCCGCAACGATCTCGCTTGTGCTCGAGTTTCCAATCTTGAATCGGGTAGGCCCGCTATCCTTTGGCTCAAACTTTCCCTTAGGTCTTTAACTAAATTTATCTGCTGTTTGTACCGGTCCCCATCTGATAATTCCTCCGATAGCATAATTTCTCAGTTTTCATCGGCTGAAGTAATCGTGCTTGGCGACTTCAATTTTCATAATAAGGATTGGCTGGGCTCTTCAAAAACTGACCCTCAAGGCAGAGCAGCCGAAATCTTCGCAGTCAGTAACTCTCTTATCAACCTTATTATGAAACCCACCTACTTTCCCAGAGTCCCAAATCATAGTTCAAATTCCCTAGATCCCTTTCTTACTACCAATCCCGAACGCTATCAAACATCTGTCACAGCACCCCTAGGTCGCTCAGATCATGGCTTAGTTACTATATCTTACCATGTACATCCCGAGGTAAATGAATACATGCCACCACGCACCGTATGGCACTACAACTCAGCCGACTGGAAAGGCCTAAAGGGCTACTTCGCCACTTACCCCTGGAATTTCATCTACTTTTCTTCTCGTACTGCTTCTCAAATTTGCAATCAACTAACTGAATCAATTCAATTGGGCATTGAAACCTATATTCCACACACCATCAAGAACCCCAAAGAATCTAATAACAAACCCTGGTTTTCCAAATCTTGTGATAAAGCTAGAATTTTAAAAGTTCAGGCTCACAAGAAGTTTCTACAGGATCCTAGTTCAGAAAACCGACAGGCCAGCATTAAAGCAAGAAACCACTACAATCAAACAATTTCTGAAGCCAAAGACTTCTTCGACAATCGTATTAAAAACAAAGTTCTTTCTTGCTCAAATGGCAGCAAATCTTTCTGGTCCTTTGCGAAAAACGTAAGTAGGGATTTTTGTACCAGTCCTTTTCCACCACTAACTTTGGAAGATGAAATTATTTCTACCGCTAAAGGAAAGGCAGAACTATTTGCTAAACAATTTGCTGCCAATTCAACCCTTGACCCTCCCGTAAATCATCCAATTCCAGCGGTTACCCCAGTTCCTCATAAAATGCCCGATATTATTTTTAAGGTAAAACACATTAAGCGTATCTTTTCTTCCCTTAACACCAAGAAATCGTCTGGGCTGTATAGCATACCAGCAATCATTTAAAAAAATGTGCTCCTGAACTTGCACCAATCTTAACTCGGCTCTTTCGAAATTCTTACGACACAGGTATCTTTCCGGAGAGCTGGAAAGCTGCACGTGTTCAACCTATTCCCAAGAAAGGATCTAAATCTCTTCCATCTAACTATAGACCAATTTCAATTCTCTCAGTTCTTTGTAAAGTAATGGAAAAATTAATTAATTCACAAATTCTTAAGTACTTAGAAAAACACAAAATTTGGCATGACAGGCAGTATGGATTTCGCCACAAAGATCTACAGCAGATCTTCTTTCCTTCGTATCACACTGTTGAAATAAGTCTCTTGAGTTTCTAGGTGAGTCCCAGATCGTTGCTCTTGATATATCCAAAGTTTCTAACCAGGTCTGGCATGCCACACTTCTTAATAAATTTCCCTTCTATGGTCTTTCAACTAAACTCTGTACTTGGCTCTCTAGTTATCTATCTGATCGACGTATATCAGTTATTGTGGACGGCCATTCTTCAAGCTTTCACCAAGTAAATGCTGGAGTCCTTCAGGGCTCAGTTCTGGCACCAACATTGTTTCTTCTTCACATCAACGACCTTCTCTCGTCCACAACTAACATTCATAGTTTCGCCGATGATAGTACCCTTCACTCCAGTTTTCAGGTTCCTAAACTCATCACTAAACCTGACTTGGAAAACAAACGCAGAGCGATGGAGATGTCTCTTTCGCAGGATCTTAATTTAATATTGGATTGGGGTGCCAAAAATCTCGTCCATTTTAATGCATCCAAAAGACAATCATCCGAAAATAGTCATCAAATACTCATCCTCTAATTATGAGCGGCCAAGTTTTACAGAGCAAAGACACCTTCAATCTTCTGGGCGTCACATTTGGAAGTAACCTTAACTGGCATAAACACATTGTATCTATAGCCACGGCAGCTTCAAAAAGCTTGGATTTCTCTTTCGAGCCAAAAAATATTTTTCCGCTTCAAATTTATACACTTTATATGTGTCCCAAATCCGACCTCCTTGGAATATTGTTCTCATATCTGGGGCATGGCGTCCTACAACCCTAAGCATTCTTGATTCTATTTAAAGAAGAGCTATTCGTCTCCTGAATGATCCTTCACTTACAGAAAAGCTTCCCTCTCTTGCCCATCATCGGGCTGTGGGGATTTATCGCTTTTTATAGGTACTTCCATGGCTTCTGCTTTGAAGAATTGTCCAGTATAATTCCTCCACTTTCGGTTCCCAACAGAGAAACTCATGGTTCCGCGTGTATGCATCCCTATACGGTCCAACTGGACAGGCCCCGAACTTCCCACTTTTTCGTTCTTTTATCCCTAGAGTTTCTAAAATGTGGTTTCTTCCCCCCCAAATCTTTAGGTATTTAAGTCACGTGTCAACAAACTCCCTCTTACCCTTAAGACACCCACGGTACGTTAGTATTTAGGCTTTTAGCCTTGGTGGTTTGTCCAAAGATAAAAAAATAAGAATACCGATTTTTAAAATAATTAAAATGAATTATTTAAAATTTTTATAATAAAATTACCAAAAATACTGCAAATTTGCTTTTGAAACACCTGCTTTCTCCAAATTCCTAAACAACACAATTTTTCAGCTGTAAGTAAACTTGATTAAGGCGTTTTTGATTGTTTATTCAATGGTATATTATATAAAATACGTAAAAAGTTATTAAAAATCGTTGCAGTATAACACTTTAACTAACAATATTTTGCTAAAAATTGACCTCAGCATTTTTGACAACACACCCAGAACATACTTTTTTACGGTTTTTAAGATACCACGTAAAACAATCGAAAATGAAACACCCTGTACATACTTACCTTGATTTGTAATAGGTACATATTTATGTCACTAAAGCCACTTTTTAGAAGATCAGTAACTTTAGACAAGGTTGAGCATGGTTAGGGACTGAATGGGTTATGACTCACGGAAAACCTCTTATACTGTTGGGTGGGTGTGGATCGGTCTCCACGTTAAATTGTAGGTAAAAATTATACTTTAAAGACTTTAAGAAGAGCTATTTATTATTTTTCAACATCTCAGTACCCTACATTGTGGATGTGCAAAACCCCACCCCAAACTGGGGCATGTGCGGTGGTTAGGCTTAACAAACTTCGTAGGCTGTAAAAATATATATAAATTAAATATATATAAATTAGGAAACTTATTTATCAGAGCCAAAGCTAAGAATTATTATAGGGTGTGATAGATTTTGGTAGCTATGAAATGTACTTCAGCTCTGATCAATAGAAGCTTACACCATTGAAAAATACGCGTAGCACAATTTTTTAAAACCGAAATTTGCCCTAATGCCTGAATTATGAAATTGTATTTGAACAAGAATGTTTTTTTGAGTTTATTAATTGGTAAATCAACTTGAAAACATATCGCTACTTTGAAGAAGACCGACGACAACTTAAAAATCGAAGTTTTGAGAAAATGCCTCAAAAGTTTTAATAAATTTAAAATAAAATAATATCTCTGGTAATAAAATTTATAGCATTAAGCTTTTTTTAGCCCAATATATATATACCTCTGGCTCATTGACCGAAAAAAGTAAATATATAAAAAATGGTTATAATAAGTAGTGTTTTTAAGAAATAATAAAAATTAGTACTGTATTACGCTTCCAATGGGAAACACAACTGACCAGAACATGAGTAAAGTAAAAGTAAAAGTTGAACGAAGCCAGCAACATTAATTATTAAAGTAATTTTACCACTTTAGTTACAACCAAAGTAAAACATGGAGAGTTTTTGTGAAAACACAAAAAAATGTAAATGTTGTTCAGAACGAGCATAATTTCTTTCAAAGAAATTAACGAAATAATTTATTTTCTCGGAACAATACGTTGTTCGATTTTAGATTTAAACTTTTACGGTTTTCTTTGTAAAACGCCGTTTGTAAAAACATCAAAGTTCTCAGAATTTCTCTTTGTACTTTTCCGATCTCTAAGTAAAAACATCCATACTTAACAGTATTATGCCCCAATGGCGCGTAAGAAGGCATTCACAGCCCTCGATGGAGAGCGCACTCTCTATTGGCGGGCACATCACATGCTTTCGGTCTGCGCGTAGAGGGCGGACCGACTACGGTTCCAGCAGTGTCAATGCACTGCAAGCTTCATTGATTACACATCTCTCGCGAAAAGTCGTTTCCGTCAATTTTCGGACGATTCATCTCTCGCGCAAGTCGCTTACTCTTCAAATAATTGCAATTTCTCAGAAAATAAAACTTTTCTTATTCAAACACTCACAAATCTACATTCAAGTTAAAAAATATACATATATACTTTATTAAAATCGCTATTTTACTAGGCATTAGTGACGCAGTTAGGTGGTAAAACATCTAACCAAAACTAAACCAGACCAACATATTAACCAAAAAAACAAACAGTCTCTGTTGGTGCTGCGTGAGCACACTGATTACATTTAAAACCTTTAGCCTCAGGTAAAAATAAATTAAATAAAAATTGCATACCACCACACTGCTGAGACAAACCCAAAATCTTGCAATGAATTGCCCGCGAATGACAGCAATTTTCGTAAATCACATTCGATAAGTCAACCAATTAGGAGGTCAAATTTATATTGCTCTAACGATTTAATAAAAATATTAAATAGGCTATTAATTTACTTTAAATAGACATAATGTTCTTCGTTTCAGCCCATTAACGTTAGAGTTTATTGCCGATACTATTGGTGGATTCACTAAAACGAAACACTTTCAAGAAGCCACTGCTTTACTCATTTCTTTTTATTAAAACTCCATTTTTACTATTTTTCAAAACATAATTTAATCAAACAAAACCATAAAAGTAGAACATACCCAAAGCGACATACTAAAGTTATTGCTCGAAATCAATATTACCGACACACAAAAAGGGAGTTTTGGCCAAAGTGATTAACAGCAGTCATCATAAAAGTCGTTATAAACAACACATGGCTTTAATAAACTTCGTCAGCGTGTGCCTGCAGTGTCAGTCGGCACAGGTCCGCCATTTGCCTATGGTGTGCGCGACGTCACCCGGCAACGTCGTGTTAGGCAAAGTCAGTCGCTAGCCGATCCACTTCTTAAGCGTATTTCTAGTGTTACGTAGCCGTGGACATAGCACACGAGGGAAAAAAGGTATGCGAGCTTCGAAAATGGGCGTGGATTAAAAGAAAGAAGTACTGAGCGCCGTCTAGCTACAGTGCTCAAGGAGTCACCCACCTGAATACATGTCGTGTTATTTGCGTCACAACACCCTGTATACATAATCCTTCCTGTGTTTACTTCACATACTGGTCAATTAAAAAGAACTAATATTTGCTAATAAATTTTATTTTAAATTGAACAAGAAATATTTAAGATAATTTCTTTTAAAAATCTCTATTTATTTTTCAAGTTTAACTTTCCCTGTAACTTTTAAAAACAAAGCATTTTTGCGTCAATGTTTATATTAACTATTTTTTATAAAATTTTCTCAACCCATAAATTTTTCTTACCGCAATTAGGATACACCCTGTATATTTTTTTTGCACAGCGTGTGTAAGTTCGCGCCATATGAAAAACTTTATTTAATAATTTTAGGAAAAAATATTTTTATTAAAGTTTCTCCTCTACCACCTAATCCTGGGACACACTGTGTATATATTTTTATAAATTTTGGAAAATATTGTCATAATCAGGACCACTTTTAATTAAACACCCACTGTACATTTATATTACGGTTGCAAAGATATTTTAAAGAGCGTAAAGAAAATATAACATTTGATATATTTATCTCTAATAATTTTGGGAAATAAGACTATAAAACTGTGTAAAATAGTAGACAACGGCACCAAGATTTCCAGACCCATATTTCCGAGGCTTGTTAGAGGAAACTAATTTTTAATGTGGTAAAATTTAGCAGGTTTTAAAATGTATTATTTTTTTATCTTTATGACATCTCACGAGGCTTATGCCTAAATACAGTGTACCGTGAGTGCGGGTTACTGGATGTTGCATTTCACAGCACCTTTTAGACAACTTGGTAGTGCCACCGCGGACGATATTTTTAAATAACTACTACCCTAGAATAAATGGTAATTAAATATACAAGGTGTTTTATTTAAAAATCCCATTTGATAATAAACTTCGACGATGGCTTTCGAGACTATGACAAATTAAATATATTAAATATGGCATTTTTTACTGGTTTGAAAAAGACAGCTTTTTATAAAAAAAATATAGGTACGCAACTAAATGCTACCTAAAAATTCCTAAAACTTTTCAATTAACATATTTTTGCTATCTCTTATAGAGAGCATGATCCCAGGGCCTCCGCACCTACCTTATTTTCTACAAATGAAACCATATTAAATAATTTAGTGCTAAGTGTATGCATATTTTCTAGCTTGAGTCGACGGCCAATTTACAGGTACCAGGTGATTAACAAAAATAGTACTTTTTAAATAAGTAAAAAAGTAAAATTTAGTATTTATTATTTTTTGGACCATAATACCAGTTTCCGAAAGAAATGTCGTTTAAAATTAAAAAATGTTTGGTCCACTTGTTCTTTTTTATATAAGTACATAGCAAGTCTTTGTGTGTGTCTGGGAAAGTGTTAGGCCCCTCTGATTGGTCTGGTTCCTTGCAAAATTTTTATTGAATTAGTTTTCTTAGTATTATACATAAAAATAAAGACTAAGATTGTAAGTAAAGTTACATTATTTTTTAGGAAGTTTTGATTATGGCCGCCGAAATGAGTCTGGTATTAAAAGAGTATTAATTATGAATTAAAATTAGAACTAAGATTTAAAAAATGTAAGTTCTATTTTTATTTACCTTTAGCACCTGGTACTTGTAAATTGGCCGTAGGCTCAAGCTAGAAAAATATGCATACACGGATGGCATATACTAGCACTACATTATTTAATATATTTTTATTTCTGAGAAAATAAGTTAGGTATAGGGGCACTGGGATCTTAAACTATAATATCAAGCGAGTTACAAGTACCTGGTGAAATTGACAAAATTTGAAAAACACTCTGTATCCTCAAAACAAATTAAGTTAGTAATGATTTACTTTTACCATTGAATTTGTTTTAAAAATTAAAATTAAAATTGTGCAATCAGATTTGTTGTATCTCTTTTAGTGTCCGCTCTACCCTGCAAGGTCAACGAAAAGGCGCCACCTGTACAGCGGAAATTTCATTTCCGGTTTCGTTTAATATTTATTCTTACTTTTGCAGGTGGAGAGAACAGATTACCCGCCTTTTCGAGAAGAGGACCCTGATGGCCTGGGGTGTTTCCACCCCCGCCTCCACCACCGGACGGTAAGAACTGTTTTTGCGGTAACGAACAATGTTGTAATTTCATTTTTAATGATCAACAAGCTGCAGGGAAGATATAGAGGAGAGAAGGGCGAGAGAGGACCAAGAGTAAGTAAAATATTTTACTATTATTTGTTTGAAAGCTTTTTGGTGATGAAAAATCTGCTATGCTTATACAGGGTTTCTTGAAATAAGGGGCAATGTCACAGATTTATAAAAAAATACATTAAAATAAAATGACGTATTTCCTATAATTTAATTTTTCCAACAATCCCTCTTTACCAAACAAAAATTTAAATCACGTCGCTGCAAATCGGTAATTTTATTGACAATTTTTATGGTACTTAATATAATAGGATTACTTTTTTATATTGTAGCAACGTATTTCCTTTTACCAAATTCATTACCTGAGGCACTCAAATGCGGTAGTGAACACTATATAAAATAATACTTTAAAACAATTAATAAGATTTATATTTAGAACCAAATAAAATACAATTTTACCAGCAAATAGTATAAATGACGTACATCTCCCATATGTAGCTATTGAAGATGGAAACATACAGTATGCAGTCTTTTAACCGACTTCAAAAAAAAAAAAATGTTTTTGTGTGTATTACACGATTACTTCGGATTTTGTAGACAGATATTTAAAATTATTTTTTCTTTGAAAGATTGCACTACCGCGATGGCGCAAAAAAACCAAGTAAAGATCGCGAGAGAGTACTAGACCTATTTTTCTCTCTGCCGTACGTTATTCGTGCGGCAAAGCTGCCTCCAGATGGGTATATGCTAAAGTGATAAAGAAAAAAAGAGTTTAGTGGCGTATTCAGAATAGACAACCCTGGGGTTATTTTTTTCTGAACTAAAAGAGATACTATTAGTGTTTTTAGTGTTTGTTTACCGTTATAGTAATAATAATAAACGAAAAAGCGAAAATTCAACAATCAAAAAGTTAAACTAATAAAACCTCATAAAAAGTTCAAAATATATATTTAAAAAAATAAAAAAGTCAGGTAACACATGTGCTAAACGACCCAATAATAAAAACTAAATAAACGAATATTTTTTATACTTTAATACCGTATGTTATATCCCGACTTTTTATATTAGTTTTAAAATTTTTTTTAAACTTTTTGGTGATTTTTATTAATCCTTTTAATGTCGGTTTATTTTTTTTTTTGTTTATTCTTGTTAATTCTTTGCTAGGTCGCTCTGTGTTTAAATACTAAATTTATAATAGTTTGTTTTAATGTATCGACATTCTTTATCCTGTGGATTTGTTTATTGATTAATGTTTGACCTAAAAATTATTTTACTTGTGTGTTTTTCCTTGTATATTATCTGACCCAATTCAATGTATGCTATTTTATACTTTGTGCTTACAATATAATAAATTGGATGGTCTTCTTGTTGAGTACACGCCTGGAAAGAATGGGACCGCTTCGTCGTTTTTAATTAGAATTTTTGGGGGTTTTTCTTTTATTTTGTTTCAGGCGACCGGCCAGTTCATAGGGGTCAATAGGGCTGAACAGGGGTCGGCTCGTATACCCCGTGACCAGGACCGAAGCGGTCCCATTCTTCCAGGCGTGCACTCAACAAGAAGACCATCCAATAAATGAATCCGCCTAACCAATATAGAGACATATCTCCAATATAATAAATATTGGTAAGGGATTCTTAAAATGGTGTCCTCGTAAGATATTTGTATTCTTTAGTTCGCCAGAAACGGACTAACCCTAACGAAATAGTAAAAATTATTTTTAACCATGCATAACAATAAAAAAAATAATATGTTACTTTTAGTGCTAAAACTCCTACCTAAAAAAAGTACTTCTGTTTAACAATAAAAATTACAGCTTTCTCCGTAAAAACAGCTTTTTGCTTAAATACGAAATACCTTGAATAATTTTGTATCGGTTTGACATGGGATCTCCTTTAGCCATAACGCATTATTGAATTTTTTACAATGCTGCAGGATTTTTTTACGATAAATAAAAAGATCCTTTTGGGAAGTTTTTTTAGTACCAACCAAAACAAAAATAACGTCATGTTACTAAACAAAAACTGGTTTTAGACGAAAATGCTTTAATTTATCGACCTAGAGCCAGACTCACATTCTTTTTTTAGGTTTGGATTTAAGCTACTAAAAACCTATTTTATTTTTTTTTTTTTGACCATACGGAATGTAAAACAACTATTATTGAGCTAAGTTTAATATCTTGGAGGCCTTAAAATAAAATAATTATTTAAAAGGACACCATTCTAAGGAGTCCAAACTTATATCGTTTATTTTAAAAATATATCTAAATATAGGTACGAAGTACTATAAAAGTTCTTTAAAAAATGCAGATTTTTAAAGTTCTTTAAGGGTTTATATTTTGTTAAAAGAAGTTTTAGAAAAAAATGTGGTTTAAAAATTTTTTCTTTACATATTCCAGGGTATCATGTACAGCGTGTTTTTTTAACAACCTATATTTTAAAAAAGCTTGTAAAAATAACAAGCTGTCAATGATAATGCAATTTCTTGATGAACAAAGTTGATCATTATTACAAGCTCAAGGTGCTAATTATTAAATAACCTATGCAAACTATGCAACAATGTTATTTTATTAGGCCGTGTTTTCACAAAGTTGATATGGGCCACAAAAAGGTGGTTAGTGTGTGGTCTACTATCGTCAGGTAAAAAAACACGCTTTTATATGCAAACCAGAACTAAAAATTAGAAAATAATTTTTCATTAAAAAATATTGTCATTTCCATAGTAAAAGCGTGTGAGTGCATTTTACTATTTTTCATAACTTTTCCATCATAGATATTTGCAAATATAATAATTATAACTGAGTTTAATATATTTATCACCCCCACGCTTTTTTACTATGAAATGACAATATATTTTTTAATGAAAAATTATTTTCTAATTTTTAGTTCGGTTGCATATAAAAGCGTGTTTCTTTAGTTTTTCTAAACTATTAATTATTTTTCATTTTTTAGTTTCTGCTACTCTTGACAAAATGGCGAAAAATTTTTTAATGAACAAGAGTGGCAAATTTTAAAATTTTTCCAACAGATTGCAACTCACTAAAAAATTTCTTCTTCATTAAGTAGCAAAGTTTGAAATTTTGCCAACAGATGGCAATCCAGGCACATGTTTGGACCGTTGCCAAATATATTGCAACCCACTAAAAATTTCTTCTTCATTTAATAGCAAATGAAATGTTGCCAACATAGATGCAGCAACCTAGGTGTTGTTTTTATAATATAATGGAATTTTTTTTTCCCGGCGATCCAAAAAAAGATAACGGGATACTGTTTGACAGATTATTGTGCACTGTTCATGTTTCAACACAGTGTGCAAAGTTTCAAAGAAATCGAACAGCTGGAAGTTGGCTAAAACTAGGCCCAAAGATTCCTGTTACATAGCCAGATAAGTCGCTGCAACCCAAGTTAATAAAAGCGCGTGTTAACGGTGCATTTATTAACTGTTATTGTTCATATAAAAATTGAAACACCAATGGTGCAACTAACCCTATATTTTTATTGTTCATAAAAATTGAACACCAATGGTGCAACTAACCAAATTGCAAAACTAAAAAATTTCTTTCTCTTTCATTTACGCAAAGTTTGGAAATGTTGCCACAGATGGCATCCTAGGTGGTTAAGTTTTTATAATATAATGGAATTTCGCTTCTCCTGGCGATCCAAAAAAGATAACGGGATACTGTTTGCAGATTATTGCATTGTCATGTTTCCTTAATACGTGTGCAAAGTTTCAAAGAAATCGAATAGGTGGAAGTTGTGTGTAAAATTAGGCCTGCAAAGATTCCGTTACATAGCCAGCCAGATTGGAATAATCAAAACTGTTTAACTAAAAAATTTTAACTAACAGAGTCCCGTAGTTCTTATCATATAAGTAATTTTTTTTACTTTAGAATATTCGAAAAAAGTATAAATAAATTAGTTGAGATATGTTATTTTTGTTGTAAACTAACAATTACCGACCATCGTGTTTGCTCTTGTGGAGTTTGTTAAGGCAGTTTCTAACGCTCCGACAAACCAATTATTTTCCTTCTAATTGGGGTGAATTTGTATTAAACTTTTTGAGTTTCAACAAAGACACTTTTCTTACTACAAAAACATAAAGAAGAGAAAGAAATAAACAAAAATTTATTGGAGAAATCCCCACTCTATTTACACTTTTATTCTTTTGTATGTTAAAAGAAAACAAAATTAAGTTGTCTGTGGTTGGGTTTTTGTGCTATGCTTGGTTTTTTATTAAACAGTAGCTTTTCTTACACATAAAATTTTTTTCACAAGAAATAAACACACAGATTGTTGTTGTGTGGGTAATAAAATAGAAATATAAAGCAGTGGAGCTGAGTTTTTACATAAAAGTTAAATAACGCTATTAGATAGTTTTTTTATATTATTATTTGATTTTCCTATACAGTGTGTGTCCCAGAATAGGTGTTACAAGAGGACAAATGAACCATCTAATTTTGAAATTTTTAAACGTCATTTCGGAAAAACTGGTCGCATAGTCTAAAACTAAGAAATAAAAATGTTGCTTTAATTGGTAATATACGGGTCAAAGGTATAACCCCCAAAATTATGAAAAATTATCATATATGTTTTATTATTATTTTTAACTCCAACTGTATTTAAATATATTTTTTAAATCTAATTTTAAACACATACTAAGCTTTAGATTGGTTTGGGTATTTCGTGAGTGGCATATCCATTTTGGCGGGTTCGCTGACTTTAAATTTGTACCTTTTGACCTCGCATTTAATTTAAAAGCGCCAAGAGAGTTTGAACTTGATTAAAAGTTACGATAAACAACTTTTAAAGGGAACGACTGACCAAAGCACGGATTATTCTAAAAAAGTTGTACAAAACGAAATTCAGCAGTTATGTTTGTATATATAATATTTGCCACAAAATTTGTATACAGTATGTCCAGTAACTCAACTGACAATCTTTAAGGGGGTACAATGTAAATTAGAAAACAAAAACCCTATGAACATTGTTGGCGAGCAGTGGTGGTGCCATGTGTCAGCTCTCTACCGCAGCGATCCGTGGCTCGAACTGAGTCAGACATCGGATTTTTAATAGCAGTCACCTCACAGTTGGCAATGGTAAACCAGTGGTATTCTGCCAATTCTAGGTAGTAGTTATTTAAAAATAACGACCGTGGTGGCAACTGCGTTATCTAAAAGGTAAACAGGAATGAAATCCGCATGTTTCAGTGCTTGGACAACGTTAAGGATTTAAACACGACAATATTGGGTTAAACATCCAGTAACCACTCACGGTACACTGGTATTTTAGGCATAAGCCTTCGTGAGATGTCATAAAGATAAAAACATATCCCGTAAGCGTCTTAATGCCGTGAATCACATGTTAAAAATAAATAAATATATAAGTATTGATTTCCTTACAACTTTTTACAAAAATCAGATTTTTCTTAAATTTGAGAGACGTCTTTTATGCATCGGAGAACATTTTGCATACAAGATTTTTTTTTTTTGAAGACACTGTCATTAGAGTATGAGTTTAGAGTAATTATTTTTGAGAATTAAATAGTGCAATTATACTATATTTTTCAAAAATAAAAATATTTTAAAGTTCCTATAGTTTAAAAAAATGGTCCCTTTAATTTTTTAATAATGTATGGTTTTCAAGTATGTAACAAACAAAACCACTTCTTGACATATTTATTTAAAGAATTTATAATAAAGGTGCTTTAACTGTAAAATTTGATAAAATGGTTTTTTAATTTATTTACGCGAAACCGTACATCAAATAAAAACGAAAGATTTGTTCCGAAACGAAACGAAAATTTTTTAAATTATTTTTACAAAAAGTTAGAAAAATGCAGTTGCGTACTGATTCTTATTTTTTAAAAAATATTTACTTTAAACTAAATTTTTTAAGGCAAAGGAGCATTGCACGCAAAGAAACCGCCCCTCAATTTTTTAAAGATTCTAATTGGTAAAGTGATTATAAAAATAAACAATATCATGTTTTTAAATGCTTGACCAACTTCGTAGCAAAACGTTTAAGACATATGTTTATGTAAAAGCGTTTTCCTAATTTTTCATTGTTGATTCGCCCTCAAAGTTTGCCGTTTAAGTGACTGAACATCCGTGTATAGTAATAAGGAAAAGTAGAATACGAATATTTAAGCAAAAATAACATTTTTTTGACTTTACAAAAGGCTGCTGCTATATTTGTGTCCAGTAACTCTACAGACAAAATTTAAGTAATGATTTTGTAATAAAAAAATAAGAAAGAAGTTTTCATAAACATGAGAATGTCCTACAAACACCTTAGATTTTGAAATGCAAATATTATTTTTTTAAGTATAGTTTTTTTATTATTCGTTTATATGGGGTTAAGTGGTAAATATTAGAAAAAAGGTAGGTCACTGACTTTTCTTAAATCAAAAATAATATTTTAAATTCTTGTTTTATTACAGAGACATTAAATTTGGACCTCTTTGATTTTTTTTATTCGATGTACGATTTCATGTTTGATTCGTACCAACTACTAAGGTAGGTTATACATTTATTATACAGCAAATTAAATTTTTTAGTACCAAGTTATTACAACAGTATACTCTAAGGCTGCGCCATCTTCACGCACTTAAGTTCTTTGGGCTTATTTCACGTCGTTGAAATTTGTATCTCATGACGCTTCCTGCCAACGCTAGTGGTTGGCATTCTCAGTGCGGATTTTTTATGATTGGCCGCACCAGCCAGCTCTTTACATTTATCATACTTATTATACAATAAAATTATTATTTTTTGAATTAAAAGTTATTACAACAGTATACTGTAATATTTGCCTTCTGCTTCACTTAAGTTCCTTGGGCCATTCGGGCCATCGCTTGCACATTTTGTATCCTTGACGTTTCCTGACAACGCGAGTAGTTGCGTCCCCAGGGAGAGCCTCTAGCAGACTACTTCCGTACCACCGTGTACACACGGAAGTAGTTCCACTAGGAACCTTCTAAGGATGCCACCGCAAAAATGGTGTGTATATATTTACGTACAAATCATACATTAAATTAAATAATTTAAAAAAAATGGTTAAAACTAAACAGAAGACCAAGAAAATATTATTTTTATATATTACCAAAATATACTAAAATTTAAAAGTGAATTACACCTCACCAGAAAGATTAGGTAATATATCTTTTAGACTCATTAAACCCTTATTATATTTTCAGTTTAAAAGTAGCTGGTCTTACAGGTTGTTTAATACTAAACAATAAAACATACAATCCAAAATTTTAACAAGCATGCCATATCAACGAAAATAATAGCAGAGACTTCAAACTTGGCAGTTATTGTCAGGGCTCAGCTGACCTTTAATATTTTCCCCAAAATCAAAAATTAACCTGTCCGAGCAATTCTCAGTAAATGACCTTGAATTGCCCCAAATTGGCTTGTGTTTTGTTTTCTCCCTTTATTTTAAGATTTGCCTATTATACCACAAGATATTATGATTCTGAAAAACATGTACCTACTTGAAATAGAATATGTTATTTTCTAAATAATAAAAAATATTTTTTGTGATTAGTTAGAAAGATATTACCATCGCCAAAAAATATAAACCAAAAATAGCCGCAAGTGTTTAAACATACGGTCTTAACTAATCTACTAATATGTTTATGATACTCTACTGTGCTTCCACCATATTTTAAAGATATATGAAACATTATTTCTCTTGACTAAATGATTCAGCTAAATTTTTTTAAAATTTTCTATAGGCTAGTACGCATATTTACTTTATTTTAAATTAAATATATATATATTTTAGATAATATTTTTCTGGGCTATAAAGCGTATATTTTTTTGTAGATTTCTTGAGGTATATAGTCCTTTTAATAAAAACTATATATACAGATTTTGCATAAATGCAACTTCTATTGACGCTTTCGACTGGCATCCAGGCGTTTATTAAAATAAAATGGTCAAAACACTGAAAATAAATATTCTTAAATTAGGTAGGTACAATACAACAGAGAAAATCGCTTACCTTAAAACATAGCGCAAAACAATTCTTACACGTCAAATAACATTAAACAATTAAAACAATGTCATTTAAATCGTACTGTAAAATGTAAGTGAAATGTAAATAACAAAAACAAAAGCACCGTCTTGCATCTAATGTGGTATATAATACACTCATACCATATCGATATAGGTATTGCATATTTTTTACCTTTTCAGATATACTTAATAATATTTAAGGAATTCTGATTTTGTTTTTTTCAAAA
This sequence comes from Listronotus bonariensis, assembly GCA_014170235.1. NCBI lineage: Eukaryota > Metazoa > Arthropoda > Insecta > Coleoptera > Curculionidae > Listronotus > Listronotus bonariensis. The sequence continues at coordinate 38,884 of JACEGR010006958.1, forward strand.
ACTTTAGTAAAATAATGTATAAAATAATTTTTAAAAATAATAAGAAAGTTTATAAACAGGAAAGAAACTATTTTTAAAGAGCATTATATACCCTGCTCAAAAATCTTGTAGCTCAGACTTTGAGTTTATGGCGTAGTTTTTCTGCTGTATTTCTATCTATTTCGCAAAATTCTCTTTTCTTTAAATGGTTTTCTGTTTTTAGGATTTTTACTTCATTAAAATTAAAAGTGTATGATTGGTTTCAGTGGCATGGTTTGTTTTTTTTGTCATATTTGTGTCCGTTAATTCGACTTTTGATGAATTGACTTGTTTGCCCAATATAAATATATATATACCACAAATCCCATGGCTATGACGATCTAACCCAATTATTCTTAGTCCAAAGCTGGATGATTTTGAAAAATAAGGTGTAATAATAATTCTTATGTTGGTTTTTATATATAATTTTCTTAAGAATAGGTGTATTGTCACAATGTTCGGCTAATGGGGATTTTGGGAGGTGGAAATAGGAAAATGCTATAAATTATATTGTTAATTTTAGAGATGGCCTCCTGCGGTATCGTGCATATTTTAAAAACAAAAACTCTTTTGAGGCACTAGGTATGTAACTTTAAGATAAAAAGTCATTATTTTTACTTTTACATAAAAATATGTACTTTTCAAAGGTTGATTTAGACAGCCGTGTTGAAATATATGGATTTAAAAAATCACTGCCTATACGCCAAGGTTCAAGTTATACAGGATGCTTCTTTAATCAAATGTTGGAGCTTTAAGAATGTAAATCCTTAGATAATTTTAAAAGACAAGTTTAAATAACCCTATACTATCGTAAATTGCTTAAGTTTTAAATCACCAAGTGGTAAGAAGCTTTTTCTAAACTTCTGCCACACCGAAAGTGATTTTTTTAATCTGGATATTTAAAATAACTTGTAACCCAATTAGCTGGTAATAGAACCAGGCAACATAAGCGCGACAGCTTTCATCGGAGAGCGGGTCATGAGTCGATTAAATTAAACCTTTGTTTGAGTTTCAAGTAAAAAAAAACTGATTATATCTATTTAAATGAAATCTTAATCACAGCAATGTATCTTAATTGTTGGGCGCCAGTTAGTGCTAACACTAACAAAAAGAAGGAAATTGAAAACAAAGCCCAGCTTCTAAAATGCAATTTAAATTTCTAATAAAATTGGGTATTGAAATAATTTAAACAGGCATGCAACGTGCACTTACACTATGGACTAAAACTAGACGTTCACCATCAAGAAAAGACAAATTCCTTAAAAACAAATATGGAATGACTCGATTATCAGTCCATAAAAACACTGGTCACCCTTAACCAAAAAAACTAGAATAGTGATCCAGCCATTAAAAACAAATAAACCTGAGACCTTGAATCACTATTATGCTAGGTGGATTCACATATTTTTACTTGAATAAATTTAAAAAGTTAACAGGGCAATGTAACCACGTTCCTATGGAACAATTAATTTTCAAAATATGTTGGACTAATTAAATCATTAATGAAAAAATTGTTAAGCAAAATAATAAATAAATTAGTACTAAATTATAAACCAGAATATGAAAGTGTAATAGTTAAACACAGGGAGACAAAATGGCGCCAGTCTATACAAAATGGAGCTGTGCCTCAATGCTTTTACTAAATATGGGTAAATTGAATCAAATTCAATTATTCAATATATAAAATTACAAAATCACCATTAGTGCACTTCATCACTATCAAATATAAAAGCACTACCCAAAGTAATTATTAACAGGTTTGAACCACAGATCTTGATGCTACCACGCACAAATACCTGACAAACCACGAAGCTTAAAGCCTAAATACTAACGTACCGTGGGTGTCTTAAGCGAGGTAAGAGGGAGTTTGTTGACACGGGACTTAAATACTTGAAGATTTGGGGGAAGGAAAGACCTCCGCGGGCAGCAAGGTTCCCACAACTTTCTAGAAACTCTAGGGATAAAAGAACGAACAAAGTGGGAAGTTCAGGGGCCTGTCCAGTTGGACCGTATAGGGATACATACGCGCGGAACCACGAGTTTCTCTGTTGGGAACCGTAAGTGGAGGAACTATACTGGACAATTCTTCAGAGCAGAAGCCATGGAAGTACCTATAAAAAGGCGATAAATCCCCCACAGCCCGACGATGTGGCAAGAGGAAGCCTTTCTGTAAGTGAAGGATCATTAATGAGACGAATAGCTCTTCTTTGAATAGAATCAAGAATGCTTAGGGTTGTGAGGGGACGCCATGCCCCAGATATGAGAACAATATTCCAAGGGAGGTCGGATTTGGGACACATATAAAGTGTATAAATTAGAAGGGGAAAAATACTTTTTGGCTCGAAAGAGAAATCAAGCTTTTGAAGCTGCCGTGGCTATAGATACAATGTGTTTATGCCAGTTAAGGTTACTTTCAAATGTGACGCCCACAAGATTAAAGGTGTCTTTGCTCTGTAAAACTTGGCCGCTCATAAGTAGAGGATGAGTATTTGATGACTCTTTTCGCGACAAAGAACATGATTGTGTTTTGGATGCATTAAAATGGACGAGATTTTTAGCGCCCCAATCCAATATTAAATTAAGATCCTGCGAAAGAGATATCTGCATCGCTCTGCGTTTGTTTTCCAAGTCAGGTTTAGTAATGGGTTTAGGAACCTGAAAACTGGAGTGAAGGGTACTATCGTCGGCGAAACTATGAATGGAATTAGTTGTGGACGAGAGAAGGTCGTTGATGTGAAGAAGAAACAATGTTGGTGCCAGAACTGAGCCCTGAGGGACTCCAGCATTTACTTGGTGAAAGCTTGAAGAATGGCCGTCCACAATAACTGATATACGACGATCAGATAGATAACTAGAGAGCCAAGTACAGAGTTTAGTTGAAAGACCATAGGAGGGAAGTTTATTAAGAAGTGCGGCATGCCAGACCTGGTCAAAAGCTTTGGATATATCAAGAGCAACGATCTGGGACTCACCTAGAAACTCAAGAGACTTATTCCAGCAGTGTGATACGAAGGAAAGAAGATCTGCTGTAGATCTTTTGTGGCGAAATCCATACTGCCTGTCATGCAAAATTTTGTGTTTTTCTAAGTACTTAAGAATTTGTGAATTAATTAGTTTTTCCATTACTTTACAAAGAACTGAGAGAATTGAAATTGGTCTATAGTTAGATGGAAGAGATTTAGATCCTTTCTTGGGAATAGGTTGAACACGTGCAGCTTTCCAGCTTTCCGGAAAGATACCTGTGTCGTAAGAAATTCGAAAGAGCCGAGTTAAGATTGGTGCAAGTTCTGGAGCACATTTTTTTAAAACGATTGCTGGTATGCCATCCAGCCCAGACGATTTCTTGGTGTTAAGGGAAGAAAGGATACGCTTAATGTGTTTTACCTTAAAAATAATATCGGGCATTTTGTGAGGAACTGGGGTAACCGCTGGAATTGGATGATTTACGGGAGGGTCAAGGGTTGAATTGGCAGCAAATTGTTTAGCAAATAATTCTGCCTTTCCTTTAGCGGTAGAAACAATTTCATCTTCAAAGCTAGTGGCGGAAAAGAACGCAATGTATTGAAATCCTACGCGCACAGTCCTGTCGTCAGGCAGCTAAAGAAGTAAAAATATTGTATTTCTCGTTACTATTGGTATTTACTTTGCTTTGCGGTACGTATGTATTTCGGAGAAAATGGCGAACCGTAAATAATATCTAAATGCCTATATTATAGTCACTAGAAAGTTTTCCGATTGGAAAAGTAATGACCGAAGTAGCGAAGGATTCTAATAAAACTTGGTACAAGAACTTGCAGTTCTAAATGTTTTAAACCGGAATCAGAATAGAAAGAAATTTTCACAGAACTGTAACAACGGCGATAGATCTATTTCTTTTTAACAGCAAAGCCACAGTTCCAGAAACCCCTGCTGGAGAGACCCAACATTATACAAATTGAAGATGCAGCTTTGTACCAGATTAAGAATAAAATCTCATGTAGTACATGCAAAAAACCCTTTTGCCACATACATCGAGCAGAAAGTAAAAAATTTGTATGCCCTGACTGTAAAAATAATAAATAACTTAATGGTAAACATATAAAAAAATATATATATTTAGGTAATAGTGCTTTATTGTATAACTCTCAAATAAAAATGTATAATTTACATAAATTTCTCAAGTACTTACCATAGTTACCCCCACATGGACACTGGTCCAGCGACAAATTTTCGTGACCAATTTTCTTTCATTTCATAACTTGTAAAAGGCTTTAGGACGGTTGTTCATAAATTGTTGTAAGCGTCAGCTGTGGCGCTGATGGTGGAATTATACAGGGTACTTCAAAGAACAATTTATATTAAACATGTGTTTTTTATGGACACCCTAAATCTAATATACAGAGTCTACCATTTAAAAGGAACCCAATTTTAATATGTTTTTTTTTCTGTAGCACCCTGTACAATTCCTTCATCGAAGACGCAGCTGACGCTCACAACGATTCATGTACAACCCTTTTGACGCATTTCACGAGTTATGGACTAAGAGAAAATAACTGATAAAATTTGCATACGGCTCACGGTCTAGCACGGCCTGGAGCGTAATGTATATTCTGTGTTCTTTTATGCGTTTAGCTTATGGTCTTGTGGGTGTAATAAAATTTATATCGGTTGAAACTTGACTCCATCATGTTTTTCTTAAGTTTTTGCAAATCCTGTATACAAAATTAATATCATCTCGTTGTAAATCCAATTTTTTTTTTTTTACAAGTCAAAATTTTTATGAGATTTTTTTATTTATCCTTCTTGTTAACCCCATCCATGGACAGTCTGTATTACTTTAAACTAATTGCCTAAATATAAATTGTCTTAATAACACAAAAATTAACTTGTTTTTATGGGACCACTGCGGAAGTGTACTTTTTCAAAAAAAAAAATAAAAAGTTTTAAAATCGGTTTATAATTGACGGAGTAATCGCGTAACAATTACAAAAAAAAACACGCTTATTGAAAATCTCCTTCTTTTGAAGTCGGTTAAAAATTGTTTATTTTTATCATAACTTTTAGGTTTTAATGGCTACTCTATATTTTTATACCTCTGCAAGGCGTTTTTAAAGGTACTATAGGAAGGTTTTAAGGTTATTCATTTAAACTTTATCTAAATAGGCTCATTAAACTATTTAGGTAATATTTGAACTTTAAATACCTTATAAGTTTGGTGATTTGTACAACAAGTACTTTAATTAGTAAGATTCTCATTTAAATGACTAAAGTGGATTTTAAGTAGTCAAACTTTGTTAGCGAAAGTGATTATACGGGTAAAGTGACAGACTGTTGGTAATTAATTTAATAAAGAAGAGATACATGTTAGGAAGGCTGGTGGCCATTAGTTACCAAATATGTTTTTAATATAGGGGTCGTTACAAAAATCTTGTTAAGAAATTTGGGAAATAATACTACATCTTAAACAAGTTCATGTAATAATAGGTCAGTAATTCCTCGTGTTTATGCTAGGGGTGTCTAAATGCTTTCCTTTTAATACTTTGTTTTACACATATCAAAAAATCTCTATATATGATTATAAATTATTTTATAGTCTGAACTAAGTGCCCTTAAAAAAATCATTTTAGAACCCTGCACTTTCTCCCATATCGAAATATACAAAGTGTATTAGAATCTTGTTCCTTAGTTAAATTTAAAAAGAAAAATTAACAATAATAAATGTTAAACAAAATATTATCACCATCCAGAAATTTCTTATTTGTATTTCTAGATATTTAGACTAATTTGTCTTTTTTAAATGGTTTATGTCAAATTTATCCAAAAAAGTTTTAATGATATTTGAATGACTTTGGATACATGTAAATATATTATAAAAGGTCACATTTACCTTAACTTACGAGTACATCAAAGGCGTTTATACCGAAAAGTCATGTTTGTTTATACAGGGTATAATTAAATTGATAGCTAAAATTGAAAACACTTATTGTAGTAAAAACTATTATACTGGATATAAGCCTTTTTTAAAAAATAATAATTATTTTTGTAACCTAATTGCCTATTAAAAATTATAGAACCTAATTTTTAAAAGAAAAAATTTCACAATGCTTTTTTAAAAGTCTAAAAATTTTAAATATAGGTGATTTTTTTATCTAAACAATATACTAAAAAAATTAAGAGACATAAAAGGAGTATTTTTATTTGCTTAATTTAAAGAAAGCACAAACATTTTACACAGCCAGTGGACTTATTAAATGTAATTAAGTTAGTGATAAATTACCCCTTTGTTGTCATTAATTCATTAATAATATTGCCAAACTAAAACAAAATTGGGTAAAGAATAGTTAAGATATTTCAAAAAGTTAAGAGGTTTAGGATATATGTTTATATAAACTTTTTTCCCAAAAAGCTAAGGAATCATACCCTTATTTTTGGGTATTATTTAAATTTTATGCTGTATACAGGGTGTCTCTAAAAGGTCTGCACAAAATGCTCCCACAAATTCCTTGGGACCAAAATACGACGATCTAACCCAATTTACCTCACTCAAAAAGTTGATCGTTTACAAGATACAGCATGTCCAAGTTTCTATTTTTTCAGTTATTTTTTAAATATATTACTTATAATAAAACATTTTTTACAAAATTTAGTATTAAAAGGTTTTTTAGGGTAGGAAATCGAAATATGCAAATGTTTTTGCTGTTATGTGTAGAGGGAGCCACCTGCAGACCATTGTTTAGGTTCAAAGTGTCAATATTATAATATACCAGAGCAAATTACTCTGGTATATTATAATATTTACTAGTAAAGTATTTTTATTATTGAATATTTCACTTAGGAATGACTCACCCCTTAAATTTAAGGGTAAATCACACCTAGGTCAGAAATATTAAATGATATATAATTTTGAAAACCGTGTAGACCTTGTTGTATCCTTTTGTTTTAAGTAGTTTGCTCTTACATGCAATTGAAATTAATACATTAAAAAAAAATAAAAATCAAAATTTTGACAAGCTAACTTTTTGACAACCTAAATATTAGCAGAGATTTTAAACTTTGCAGTTATACTAAGGATCAAGAGACCTTCCAAATAAGGTATCACTTAGCCCCTCTGGTAGAGTATCAAAGTTCAGGAGGTGAAAGTGGCAAAACCTCTTTTTTCCCAAAATTAAAAATTGACTTTTTCGACCGATTTTTCCTTAAATGACTTGAAGTATTTCAAGTATTCCAATACTGTTTTGTTTTTAAATGGCCACCCTGTCCAACCTGATTTTTAAAAATTTAATAAATAAATTTACCTTAAAATTGTTGCATCTCCAACCTAATTAAATAAAATAGAAATACAAAACCTGTTTTTACTTTGCTGTAACAAGTAAAAACAGGTTTTTATGTCTTGAGTCAGGATCCCCCCTCCTAACTTTTAAATTGTTCAGAACTTTTTCATTAAAATTTGAAGACTTTGGTAAAACAACATAAACCAAGGTTTAGACAAGAAATGACAGATATAAATGTCACACTGACAGCTGGGCGCCATGTTGAAAAGAAAAATTACATAAAAATGAGGGTCTTGTTGCACATCATTTTAAAGCTTCTGAGAAGTTCTTTATAACCCCAGAATAAAGAGTATATAACTTTACCTTCCAAAAAATGGTGGTAGTTAATTAAACTACCTTTCAGTTGCTTCGTTAATAACCATTCTTTTATTTTTAGGTATCATAGCTATTTTTTTAATAATGATATTAAATTGATCTTTCGAGAACTATTAAAGTTGTCTTTCTGAAATCAAGGTATTACTGTTAATAAATTTCTGCATAACACTAACTAGTTGGTTTAGTTACAATCCATTTACGTGTTAATAAAATCTTACCAGATTTACTATTATGTTGCGGTTTAATTGTGGTAATTAAGTTTATTATTTGTGTTTACTAAATGCATCAAATAAAGTTTCCATTAATAAAGGCAGACAAAGACCTTCCTAATACTATTAGATATTTAGGTATTACAAGTAGGCACCTTTAATAATCTTAACTAAAGTAATTTAGCTAGATATGAATCGTTAAAAATCGATATACTTCGGTAGCGCTCGTCAACGGAAAGTCTTCCAAAACACGCGCAACGATCAACGATTTCAGTTTTGTGCTTCGTGTGGTGTGGGATGGTAGGTTTTTCTTGGCGTATTATTTTTACGGACGGCATTTGACTGATTCCAAAATGGCGCGTGTAAAAATCTTAATTTATTTAAAAACCAAATATTTTATTTCGTTTTTCTATGTTTTTAGGTTTGGTTTAGCGTTATGCAGTTTTATAATGGCCTACAAACGTACTTTACAGGAATGGGGCTTTAAACAAAGTGTTATAGAAGCTTTTAAAGGTAAGCATTAAAATAGATTTGCAACTTCTTTTCGATTAAAAAAAAATACTCACTTGTTCTAGAGGCAGTTACTGACATAAACCCTTCAAGGGAGCAAGAAAATATCGTTTTTTTATTTATTTATGAATCAACAAACTTTCGAGACCGCGAAGTGAATGTGTGCTGGGCGAACCTTTTCCTGTTCCGTGGCTGGGCGGGGTAAGCCCATGGTAAAAGACGATGTAAAGTGAATGTCCAGAAATTAAAGCAGGTTCAATAGGTTTTGCGGACACAAGTTTTTAAAATTTTAAATGTTCAGTCATAAATGGCAATTATTTAACAGTTATATTTTTGCAAAACGTGAATATTTCGCTTTTTTATGTGCTATTTGGAATGCCTATTTTATAATAAAAATTCGAAAACTGCTCAAATTTTGTCAAGCAAAACGTAATGAACCCACTTTAATGTCTAGACATTTACTTTACCATGGTTTTACCCGCCCAGCCACGGAAGAGGAAATGGTTCGCCCAGTAACCCAATTTTAATCGCAAAAATAAAAGAATAAATAATTACCATTATTAATGAGGAAGTTGCAAATCCTTTTTAATGCTTAGTTTTAAAAGCTTTTAAAGCACTTTGATTAAAGCCCCATTCCGTTAAAGTACGTTTGTTGGCCATTATTAAACTGCACAACGCTAAAACAAACCACAAACATAAAAAAACGGAATAAAATATTTGGTTTAAAAAAATATATATTTTTACTCGTTTATCAGTCAAATGGCGTTGGTAAAAATAATAAGCCAAAAAAAAACCTACCTCATCCACTTATCACACTTATCTCGTAATACATACATATACATACAAATTTATAGATTTTAATTCCTAATACTCCTCCATATACTCCCTTGACCATATATATTTTATAAATTTAATTTGCTACAGGAACTAACCATATACTACAATAACTAAGGCTTATACAGGGTGTCTCGAAAGGTAAGGTCAAAAATGGTAGAAGTAATAGATGAGCCAAAATAATGTTAGTACTTCATATAAAAAAAGTTCTATCGCGCTTTCTTAGGGAATTTTTGACGTTTAAAGTTATAATAAAAAAAAATGTATTTCATTTATAACTTTTAAACAGTTGCCCCAATAATAATTATATTTGGGCATTTAAATAAACTCATACCACTGTTTTTTCCAAAGGCAAATAATAGCGCAGCAATTCATAATTATACAGGGTAAGACGAATTTTTTCGTTTATTATATGCATATTTTACAGAGATTAAAAATTTGACATTTTGGTTTGACCGTTTAATTCCTTCATCATTTTTGTACAAAAAAGGTATACCTTATGTAAATCGATATCTTGGACCATTCTTCATAAAATCGCATTTTAAAAACCAGACATACCCCTATTTTGTATATAACAAAAAAAAATCCATTTTTGAGGAAAATATTAAAATGTGGTTAAAAATGGTGTTTAAAGGCCTTTGAAACTTTATAACACAAATAAAGACTGTTTTTTAAAAATTTTACCATATTTTAATAATTTTCTCAAAAAATTGATTTTTATTACATACAAAATGGGGGTATGTCTGGATTTAAAATGCGTTTATATGAAAAACGGTTCACGGTATCAATTTAAATAAAGTATACCTTTTTGTACAAAACTGATAGAGAAATTATACGGTCAAACCAAAATGTAATTTTTACCTCTGTAAGAAATGCATTAAATAAACGAAAAATTCGTCTCACCCTGTATAATTATGACTTACGACGCATCATTTGCCTATGGAAAAAAGCATTGGTACGAGTTAATTTAAATGCCTAAATATCATTATTATTGTGGCAACCGTTCAAAGAGTTATTAATGAAATACTATTTTTATATTCTAACTTTAAACCTCATAACTCCTAAGGAAGCGCGATAGAACTTCTTTTTATATGAAGTACTAACATTATTTTGGCTCACTCTACCACCCCTATCATTTTTGACCTCACCTTTCGGACACCCTGTATATTCCAGCAAGCTACATTTTTGCTACTTTAATTAAAGCTTAGGTATTACCATAATATTGATATAGTAATACTGATAATAAGATTGAATATCAGTCACAACTAAGTCCATTGAGCAGTAAAAAGTAAATGACTTAATTACCATAATGTCATGGACTAACAGCGGTAACTAGACGACTTTAATAACCACACTACCAATGCCAAATAATGGTCGCTAACATATCAGATATTTTTCGGTTATTAAGCCGACTTAGTTATAGTAACTAATTTGGAAGTAGAAAGTCAACTTTAATTATGACATTAACTGATCTTATCTGTCCCCTATTTAACTGAGATAATTTAGTTATGATTATTAAAACTTTAATTATGTCTTCAAAACTAATAAAGATAGATATACCTTATGTAGTATTTACTTAAAGGTCTTTAGATATCTTTTTGGTGATATAGTATACAGGGTGCGTCATTATAAAAAATTATAGTGTTTGTCTACCTGTATAGTATTACCAATATTACCATTAAATAAATCCTTAAAAGAGCTTTAAAAATATAGCACATCAATTGTTTTAAACTCTTATTAGAAATTCAGCCATCTAAATTAGGTTTTCAGGAAATTTTTAAAGTACCCCCATTTTGTAGTAGATAAGGGTATAGACTTTGTATTCTGGGGTTATAAAGTACTCGTGAGGAGCTTTAAAGATACCACCCTTTCTACTTAATTTTTCTTTTCAAAATGGCACCCAGCTGTCGGTTTGACATTTATATCTGTCTTTTCTTGTCCAAAATTTGGTTTATGTTGTCTCACAATAGTCCTTAAATTTTCGTGAAAAATACCAAACATTTCAAAAGTTAGTAGGGGGTCCTGAATTTAGACAAGCACGGTATAAGAAGGAAGACCTTAAGTAATAATTTACTCAAAGGCCCAATAGGCAGTATCCAAAACAAGCCCCAGGCAAGGCTTAAAACCCTTAAGAGCCAGAAGCCTGCTTTTGGACTTCTAGCTTAAAATGTGAAAGGGCTAATTGCTTGAAAAAAGTTTTTAACTTTTCAGGACCCTGGTAAAACTACCCTTTATTGTTAGATGGTGTAAGTGAGGGTGTATGTGTGTGTTTTCTAGATAATAAATTGTAAATAAGTAATAGCAAGTAATAGGTTAATAATATTATATAAAAAAATCTTTAAATTTTTATGTGGAATACGGCTAATCATAATATCAGTATTAAAATTAGGTTACTGCGTTATTTTAAATTTAAATTAGTAAGTTTCATACAAAAAGATCAGTCAATAAACGGATTTTTTCTGGAGTGAAATAGCCAATTTTTTCTAGCTTTACTGGGCTTTAATTTGTACTTTTTACCAGAAGTTTAATTTAAAAAGCGCCAAGAAATTTCAAACTCTGATTAAAACTTCCGATGTACAGCTTTAACGGGAGCAACTGACCAGAGCAGCGTGGCGGTTAGTTTCAAAATTGTAAAAACGAATTTCAACTGTTAAATTAGATTTTGCTGTAAAGATATGAAAAAGATTTTAAAATCAATGTTTCGAAGCACGTAGTAACAGCATTTGTTGTTTCATTTGATCCAAAAATTAAAATCTCATTTAAAGGAATTACGAAGTAAAAATTAGATTTTTATACCAAATATAGTGGCAAAAATTCGTAAAAATGTATTAAAGGTATCCTATAAATTAGTACTTTAAACAAATAAAACTATAAAAATTAGGCATTTTTACCATAGTTTTTTTTGTAAACTTCTTCTCCTAAAAGTAATAAAAAAATTAGCCTATTTTAAAAATATAAAAAAGTTATGTAACTAAGCAAATATAGGGAAAACTGGAATAAAATGGCATACTCAGCTAAAATGACACACTTAATAATTTTTGAATCCCGCTTCAGCAGCAAGGTAATTTTAATCCAACAACCGCAATATAACTCTAACCAATTTAAAATGTGTGTGTTTATGCGAAGTTACATAATTTTGTTACAAATTTTGTTATCTTTTTATTGAAACACAATAATTTGGCTATGTTTATTTTTAAATATGATTACTTAGGTATATTTATACTTTTAAAATTTAAGCACGTTTGCTTAATTATTCTTCTTGGCCAAAATGACACATGTAATAAGTGTAAAATGGCATACCATTTTAACGTGTTCGTTAGGGTCAAAAACTTATTTTCTTGATGGTTAGTAAATATGAAATTTATACGTCTAGGTTGCTTAAACTGGGCCCATGCTAAATGCTCTTAGTTTCCCCAAGAACGAAGATATTTTTCATGAACTATATTGACAAATTAAAAATCAGAATTATTTGCATACCTTATCATAATATAAATATTAAATGATTGATGATGAAGATTGGTGGGATCGGGTAGCTAGGACTTACCAAATTATTGTTTAGCTTTTGAGTACAATAAAACCGTAACCCTATTTTTTTACCTAATTTATTTACAATTTGGTTTTACTGATTTATGCATTTTAGAGCTATGACTTCTGTTTGTTGACAAGTAGCACTAATGATGGTTTGTACCAAAAATCCTCTGCTACATTTTTTGCATTTATTAAATTTTGCACGAAATACAACACTTAAATTTCTTCCTAAATTAATCTTTGGTCTACGTTTAAAAATAATAATTAAATCTAAATTTAATTTTACTTTAAAAATTTCATTAAAAATTTAGTGTTTTGTTTTTGGAAAACCTTTGGACACATTAATCTTCATTATTTTTGGCTGCGAACTTTTTCATAGTAAATTCCAAAACTAACCACAACTACACGTAAAAATCGATATTTGGTTAATAAACGTATAGAATATGATACATAAAAAAAGGTAAAGTTTTTCACCCAAACATTAAAAAAATATATATTTGATTGTTGTTTTTTAAGAGCCTTTATGATTAAATAAGTTAAAAATTAAAATTTTAAATTGTATATGAATTTGTTTTAACTCATGCCTCATATTGTGATAAAAACTTTAATAAAGGTTTATGGCAAATTTCTTAATAACTATTTACTTTATAATATGAGACATAAAACACAGCTAGAATTCAATAAGATATTTTAAGAAATATGTATTTAAAGAACAGGTGTCTTTATTAAAAAATAAGTTTATGGTCATGTTTATTTTAAGGCCACTTGGTATACTTGGTATACATAAATCTCTATTTATCTTTGTTCAATTTAAGTAAGAATATAGAAATTCACATGTCCAATTGTTAAATTTTCTTTTAAAATTATTCATGGGAATAAAGATATATTTGTAATGTTGTTATTATTATTAAAATAATATCTTTTTAATAAACCTGTTAAGTTTATTTTAAAGTTTTATTACTTTTGTCTTGTGTATTTACCTTAAACTCCTGTAGTTTTGGCGCTTATTGTCTGTACTTGCATAAAACATCTCTGATTCTTCAAAATATCTAAATTTAACGACAGCTAGCCGAGTGAACTCATCCAAAATAAAAGTAGTAAAAAAAATACAATAACATGCATTAAAATAAAAACAAACACAATTTAAAAGAATTAAAATAAATTTTTTATTTATTTTTAACAGTGATTATTATAAGCACACACAAGCACACAAAAACAAATTGGAGTAGCATAGCGAAAGGGGGACAGGCAAATAAAACCACTATTGTATTCCAAGATTTTGTGGCTGGATTGCCACTTTATTAAGAGCCCATAATTAAAAAAGACACATTATAAAACTGTTTCGTCACATGGACTCAATATTTTAGAACGTCGAGAGCACTTTAAAGAAATATTGTCAGGCATGAAAGGCAAAGAAATAATGTATTGGTACGTTATTATGAAAGTCTTATTTGTCTAAAAATAAGTATTAAACAAAAAACAAGCAAAAAATAAAAAATAAATGTAAAACAAATTATTAAGAAAAAAATATATAAGAAAAGAAATTAGTTACGTACTCAAAATTCGAACTCGGAACCTGTAGCTATTGGCCCACTAAAATTATTTTCTTGGATGGTAATAATATTATTAAAAAAATAGGCGGGGTTTATGAATTATTTACCTTGTAACTCTTTTCCTTTTTCCAAGAATTTAAAAGTTTGTTCCACCCTTAACACATGCATACTTTAATTGATAATACTTTAGTTGTAGTTTTTAAAACTATAAGTTTTTTTGCTTCTGGCTTTTCTTTTCGAAACATATGTACATTATTTCTTTTTAAAGTTATGATTAGGTTTGGCAAAAACTTTTAGGAGTCAAACATGTTTTCCAGTTTTATTTTTATGTGTTTATTAATAATAAAAATAGAACTAAACAATAAGACAAATAATTAGAAAGGTTAGCTTAACTTAAACTATTTTTTGACGGTTTTTATAAGCAAACCACCGGCAATCGTTAGGCAGTGCCTTTTAGAAATTATTTAAAAACCTGATTTAAATAACTTTATTTTCAAAACAAATAATGTTGGATATTTCTACCTTATGTGGTATTTTCCTTTAAAAAACTTTTTCTTCCACCCTGTATATTATCTCCAGTATAATTATTTAGAATATTAATAAAGGAGCTGTAAAAATCACTGTTATTTTGTATTTAATATATGAACTTGGATTTATGGGTTGTAAAAATTTATTTATTTTAACAATGTAATAAAGGTAAATATTTTTTTTTTAAATAAGTTTATAATAAAGAAAATTCCGCCATAAATCTGAAAACGCCACTCAGAGAAAATGACGTTACTAGTAGATAATGTGCATTTAATATCACAAATTCAAGATTGTTGTACGTACCTTTAGACCATACACCTACTAAAGGTAGCGTTGCTGCTTTGCATAATAGCAGCTAATGTTAAAGACAACGAACCTCTGGTGTAGTGGTGGGGTAACATCACGTCTATATGTCTATAATATATATATTATACAAATTATTTTACTCATCAGTGAGGCTGTATCGAGTCGTAGTGAATAGCACAGAAAACCAGCGTCTACTTATTAGACAAGTTTCATTGTCCAGCGGCAGGATATTAAATCCTGCCATATATATATATATATATATATATATATATATATATATATATATATATATATATATATATATATATATATATATATATATATATATAAACAATATAGTCTGGTCAACATGTACCTATTTGGGTAAAATTTTTGTATATTCTTCAAAAATTACGATCAAGGTGTCGTTTGATTTCGAACAATGTATAGAAAGTTTGAGGAAAAGTCCCGAAAGGGGCCGATAAAAATTGCAAACGTTATAAACAATAAAAAACTGGGAATGGTTTTTTTTTAAATTTTGATTATGTAAAATATGCAAAATTTAAAAAAGATTTAAAAAGAGAAAGAAATTTCCTAAAAAGTTTTACCTCCCGGAACTGTTTCTTAAATATTTATAATTTTTACGGAATTTCAGATACCTTCAAAGCGGACAGTCTGACTTCCGCGAAGTCTGTACCTCGGACACAGCAACAATTTTTTTATACGTTATTCATTAGTTAATAAACAACTTTTTAATTGCATGTTAACATAAAAAGCCCGAGTATTATTAAACTACA
>JACEGR010006959.1:0-54760 GCA_014170235.1 Listronotus bonariensis
ATGGAGTTCCTAGAGAAATACATTCCGATCAAGGCAGAAACTTTGAGTCCGATCTTTTCAAGAACCTTTGTAATCTCCTGGGAATCCATAAAACAAGAACAACACCTCTTCATCCCCAGTCCGATGGTATGGTAGAGCGGTTTAACAGAACACTTGATAACTACCTGAAAATTAAAGTAAATGACCAACAAAGTGACTGGGATAACTGTATACAGCCGTTTTTATTAGCATACCGCTCCGCGATTCACGAAACTACTGGCGAAACACCTGCTAAAATCATTTTCGGAGCGGAAATATGCCTTCCAGTTGACTTGCTTACAGGACGACCTTCCACCAATGAAGAACCAGCAGAAGACTATGTAAGTCAACTAAGTAAACAGCTACAGAGGATACATGAAGAGGTGCGTACCAAGTTACAAAAAGGAAGTGACCGTATGAAATCCCGCTATGACTTAAAAGCTAACCATCAGGGATTTGTCGTCGGTGAAAAAGTTTGGTTATACAATCCAAGAAGAACCAAGGGGCGTTCACCGAAACTACAGAAGTCATGGGAGGGACCATATAAAGTGGTGACACGGCTTAATGATCTGGTGTACCGTATACAGAAGAGTCCACAGGCAAAGATGAAAGTAGTACATCTAGAAAGGCTAAGCCGTTATCAAGACAGTGAAGATACTTGATCGAGACGATCAAAACTTGGAAGGGGGCAATGTTACAGACTTTCAAAAATGTGTTTAGGTTATAGAATTTTAGAGAGTTAGGATCATTTAATTTAGTTTGTTAATTTATTTAAATAATTTACCTTAATTTTTCCAAGTTCTTTCATCACTTTCGAAGGTTTTCGAAAACGCCCGAATTATCCATTAATAACTTTTATGCCATCATGTACTATGGAATTTTCACGATATTTCTCGAATATTCTAGATCATTCTTTACTCTTCCATCATACTATAAAAGGGCGACGGGAAACCTCGGATCAGTCAGTATAAATTCGACTTTTGTGTTGTAAACTTCGAGACATTGACAAGAGTAGATTTTGTCGTTGTTGTAACCATAGTTACGTTCCATTGTTAATAAAGGTATAAAAACGAAGACACGTGTTTTTATACGAGGTGTTTTGGAACAATACCATAATATGGTACTGCCTAAATTCTTTTTTTTATTATTTTTACTTTTTAGTAAGTTTTACTATCGTTTTAAAGTCGGTTAATTTTTTTTAAACTGTTTATCTTGAATTGCGAATCTACATAATGCTATTAAATTTTTAGGTCTTATAACCAGAGAAACATTTATAGAAGAAGCATACGAAGCTGAATTAGCGATTTTTAATGAACTTATAAAAGAAGACCTATAAAAGGTAAAAAGGCAGACAGGCGAGATACAGAACAATATGATATTGTTTCTCTACCCAGCCGAAATCCGCCCTTCTTTATACCATCAAGTTTATTTAAGTTTAGTAAACATCTGATGGATTTGCAACAGCCGTCTTGTGAGGAATAAAATATAAAACATTTATATATTATTTAACTGTTTATATGAAATAAATAAAAAACTAAAGTAACTTTTTTTGCATTTACTTTTGGGGAGGTTTGTAGTGATGACGTACAGGGTTTTCATTTATATTTTGCCACCCGCTTTCAACCATAAGTAAAAAAGATAAAAAAATCTTGTTTAAAAGTTTTATAGTTTTTTTCTAATATTTATTCAGCATAACAAAAAAAATACCATCAAAAAGTTTAAGACACATGAAAAGGCATTTTTTTAAAATTAAAAGGCCTTTAAAAGATATTTAAAAATACCATATTTAATATATCTATCTTTAATAGTTATGGAAATATGGCCACTTAAATCTACAAAAATGATAGATATGATCAGAATTGGGATAAATACTAAAATACTGTATTTAAATACGAATGGTGAATACCGTTTTCTAAAATGTATTCGAGTATTGAGGATTCGAATACCATGAAAAAAGAATAATTAAAGACCTGGCAAAATTGTGTTTTAGGTACTTGAAGATATAAAAATAAGAAATTGAGCACTTTACATCACCCCTGTGTATTATGCAAAGCCTTTCCGATCTTGCAATAATATAATAAAAAATACAGAGACATACTTCCAAAATTAACTTTGAAAGAAATAAATTATTATCAAATTCCATGGATATAAAATGATAATTTTTGTTTTAGTTTTATAAAAGAAAAAAAAATAATAAAAGAATAAAAAATATTTTTTAAATAACTAATTTTTTATATAACCTATAGAAATTTAGATTGGTAAAAAAATAATTATAAAAAAATCAATATTTTTCTTAAATTTTAACACTCTAAAGTTTTAAAAGTAGAACGTTCAGGACATAATAATATGTTCGTAAAATTTCAAATTTTATTTTTTATTGGAGAATCACCCATTAAAGTTTGTCGGTAGATCTACTAGATACCCTGTATGGTTCCCAATTTGTAATGGCTAAATTAATATAATATATCTTCTCTTATGTTACAAAAACCGTAAACATCTGATCATTACTTACTTTGCCCGATCAATATACATACTTATTAATTAGATAAAATGGAGAACTAAATAATTTTTTATATATGCATATTTTTTGGTAAGTCTGATTAGTTCTAGTTTTTTGTTTGTATATAATAGTTTTAAAAAATTGTATCTAGCATATTGCCCGGCCGTTATGAATATTTACCCATTAATCATTATAATAGCGTAACTAGGCATCCAACCTAGAGGGGGACTAAAATTTATGCAGAGAGTTCTATAAGTAGTGGGCCAAAATTCTACTGAAGAATTGTGAAGTTAAAATATTGAAATTTTACTTACCACACCTCAGTACAAAATTAACTTATACAGGGTGTCAAAATTTAAAAAAATATTTTAAAATTATTTAATATTATTTAATAAAGTTTAAATATAGAAATAAAATTCAGTATTCAGGGGTTTACTGACAGGAGTTATTCATATCTCATATTTATTTTTAGGTGTAAACTAGAGGACGCTACCGTTTCTCAAACAACGCAGCTAACTACACTACTTTGAATTTCTTTAATAATAATAATAATAATAATAAGCTTTATCGTCATTAAAAATAATTAGATATCTTTGTAGACAAAGCAAAACAATAAATTTTATATAATTATACAACATCGACAGATACACACTCAAATATATAATAGTAAAAAGAAATAACTTTTATGGAAATGTATCCTCGAAAAATGTATTTAAATTGTAATACGCTCTATTAAGTAAAATTGTTTTAACATATTTTTTTAATTTCTTTATGTTTTAAATATTTTTTATAGAATTTGGTACATGATTAAATATTTTTTTGATTCATAAATTATAGATTTTTTAATCATATTTGAATGGAGTATAAGTAGATACATGCAGGAGTTATTTCTAAAGTTATTTAAAGAGTTTTCATTATAATTACACCAATATTTTTTATATATTAAACAAACAGTTTCCAATATAAAAGTAGGTGTCAGTGTTAATATCTTATATTTAATAAATAAAGGTTTGCAAGATTCCCTAGATTTAATTTTGCAAATAGTTCTTATAGCTCTTTTTTTTAAATAAAAACTGAACTTAACAGATTTTGACTAGAGTTTCCCCAGAAACAAATACCATATCTTATTATTGATTCAATTAATGCTAAATTACTTGTCTTTAGTAGTGGAAAATCAAGTTTAGTAGAAAGAATTCTAAGAGCATAACAATCTGAGCCATTTTTTTTACATACATTTACAATATGTTCTGAAAAATTAAGGTTTTTATTTATATAAATACCAAGAAACTTAGTGCCTAAATGAAGGAGTATGAATAATTTCATTATTTTAAGTAATATTATTAAGATTACACCTAAATGTCAATATATTTGAATTATTTATGTTAAAAGAAAGTAAATTTGAATCACACCATTGTTTAATTATTAAAATATCTTTTCCAATATTTTTGTTTAAATCATTTACATTTTTATTATGCCACAAAATTGAAGTATCATCTGCAAATATTGCATATTCGCCATTAATTTTAACTGGACCTAAATCATTTATGTATAACAAAAAAAAGTGGTTCCAATACAGAACCTTGTAGTACACCAGACGTAATACATTTAGCACCCGATGTTTGTCCATTTAAGTTGACAATTTTACTTCTCTTAGATAAATATGATCAAATCCATTTTAAAAAAAGACCCCTAAAGCCACATATTTCCAATTTTCTTAATAAAATTTCATGATTAACAAAATTAAAAGCCTTAGTTAAGTCACAAAAATAAGGAGACCTTGAAGAAGGAGTGTAATCGACATGCTTTCAAAACGGGCTTGATTTTTTGTCTAAATTATAGTTCTAAATATGTCACTAGAGGGTACTGTGGTTAATCGGGATCTTTCTGGGGTTGCTGCTTATGTTGCATATGTACAAAAAATAGTACAGAAGTAAAATAGAAAATTTCAATAATTTTTAAATACGACGCTATAGAGAACACTACCCAATTTTTTATTTAACAAAAATATGATATTTTGAAAGAATTACGTAATGGATGCCCAAATTCCCAAGATCACCATTATTTTAATTTTATTATATGCATTTTTCGGTTGAATAAAAAAGTTTTATTATTTTAATTTAGCTTCAGCTCTCATTTCCCTGAAGGAGGAACAATTCCTTAATTATTTTAGATAATAAAATTAGGAATAGGAATTTTGAACTGTGTCATTAATAATCAAAAAAAAAAAAAGAAAAATAGAATTTTTTACTTTATCTTTAATTTTTTAAATTGTCGTTTACATTTTGGAACTTAAACTTTTGTTTAGTTTTTGTATATAAAGTGTCGATTTAAAAATTTTGCTTGTCTCTTAAGATACAAGTAGAGTTTAAAACTAAAGGTTAGACTTGTTGCTTTAAAATATACAAAATAGAGTTTTGCAATGTTGCAAATACTTATTTGTTAAACATAAAAAAACAAATGATTCTTTTTAAAAACCCTGACTTCCATTAAACAGTTCACTTTATATATAAAAAATAATTGCTATTGTCACAAGGCTTTGTATACAACAATAAACAAGAATATTTAACGTTTGTGTAGAGCTTATAAGCTAAGTATACACGTCGTGCAAGCTTGATTCCTTCCACTGAGTTTTAGTGCCGTGAACACTAGCAGATAGCGATTAGACAAAAAAATATTTAAGTCTCGCCCACTGCTTAAATGTAGTAAATAATAAAATTTACTTTTAAGCAAGGACGTAGCTAGGATCCGCTAACCTGTACTAAAAATTGTCAAGGTGGTTAGATAAGGAATAAAGTTATGAATAAAGTATTGCACAGTGCTACATTAGGTACGCCGATATACGCTTTTCTTGAATTTCAGGAAATCATATTATTTTTTATTTATGAACCTAACAGTATAGAGTTTTTCAATAAAAAGTTTCCAACAAAGGTTTTTAGAATTCAGTAGTAGTGTAATTAGCCAGAAAAACTTGGGTAATCTAAAAAAGTAAATGAAAATTAGTTACATATACAGCGTGCCTTCGAAAGTTTTTACCCAATGAGAAACTTTTTAAAGTCCTGCTTGATAAGAAAATACATTTCCACAAAAATAATTGTCTGTTGGATGTACAGGGTGGCTTAAAGAAGTCATGTTTCCAAATTAATATACACCGTATATCCTAGTAACGGCACAAAACTTTAAAGGGTGATTTTATGAAGAAAAGTTTCTACATATGTCCGGAATTGCCTGAAATACAGGGCGTTAAAGTTTAAAAAAATCGATATTTTATAAATATATTAAATACCCCTTAATCGACTAGGTTCAAATCAGATTAGAATCAGAGAAACATTTTGGTGTATTTGTTTAATGAAATCAAGCGCTTGTAAAGTTTTACCTAGATTAACTTTATTGGATCCATTAGCGTCTCAGTGGGCACAACAGCCAATATTATTGAGAGAAAAATGTTCGCCACTGGCTTTTTATGTAGTTTGTATATTTGTTTCTATAAAGCAAATAAAAATAAAAATTTTTAGTGTTGTACATTTTTTTTGTATGTGGTTTTGTATTTAAGATATTTATAAAATACCGACTTTTAAAAAAAATAATTAACGCCCTGTATTTCAGAAACAAAGCAACTCAGGACAGAAACTTTTTTTCATAAAATGACATAGAAAATCACCCTTTTAGTAAGTTTTCTACCCTAGTTAAAAAATACTCTAATCTTAAATTTGGAAACAAGTTTTCTTAGTCCACGCTGTACATCTAACCTACAAATATTTTTGTGAAAATGAATTTTCTTATTAAGCAGGTTTTTATGAAGAAAGCACTTTTTTCGAGTTGTTAAATAAAAATTTTCTTATTTGGTAAGAACTTTCGAAAACACACTGTATAATATAAATAAAGTAATTATTACTTTATAGCCAAGTGGCAAGACTGTCTCTAATATGCATAACCTCGAAGGCACGTGTAATGCATCTGTCAAGGATATACCTAGTACAATTCTAAACTATGAAGTTACCAAGGAGCATGGAGAAGGGGAGAGAAACAGTTGATTTACCCCCACCAATTAAGAAATGGCACACACCTGCGACTGGTGATTGTGTTCAGCGACCAAAAGAGCTCGTCAAAGTTTTATTTTATTCTTGCTTAACGTTGGCAAAAAGGACGTGCTTCGTTAAAAGTATGGATTTATTTAGAATTTTTTGTTTCAGTACGCACTTTTTACGTAACATTTTTGTGTCTGAATCAATACTATCAGCCAAATATCTTGCGAACTTTCACCGGTTTGATGGTTAACTTAACACAGCGGGATTACTCGTCATGCGCATCGGAGGTTGTTTTTCCGGCTTGCTATTGGCTGTTATAAATGTCAAAACTCTTGACTTTCACATGTTCAATATGGCTGATGTTTTGTGATTGTTGTGGCTGTATATTTGTTTTGTGTTTTATTCGGTTTGATTTTACGTGTGACCTGTGTTATAGATATAAATTATTGAAACAAAATTTGTGGAAGTTTATGGGTTTTTTAATAAATTATTTTTTAAATTATTTACGTTGTTTTTTTTTGAATAAAAACAAATTAACACTTTAACTATCTAGGATTTATTTATGTAACAAAACATTATATACATTAATATTTTATATACATCCGTAAAATATATTTAATGAATATCTTGCTGGAGGTAAAAGCACAATGAACCAATAGAGGATTTCTGTGTGCGTCACTCTCATTTAAAAAATTTGCTTGAACTGTAAAAGTCAGACAAATGATCAGTTTAAAAAGTATTAATAGTGATAAAAATTATACTAAAGCGAAAAAATAAAAAGGCCTAAAGCCTAAACACTTAAAAAACTTAATAACTGACCCAGTTAAGGTACAAACCAAGATATAGAGTATGTCTACTTAAGTTCGTACCATAAGGCAAACTTTTATTAATTTTATGAAAAAATTTTACCACTCGATATTAATTGTTTTCAGTGGTAGGTATATGAAATATCTTAAAAAATATAAATTTATGTTAAGAGTTAAAGTACACTTATTTTTGTCAATATTGAAAATTTGTGGAAAAAAGATGTTTAGGATTAGGATTTTTTTCTGCAATAACGAGCATTTTTGAGCTTCTTTTACAAAAGTATTTTATTTCAAAATAAGTATATCCAGTAATGTGGAAACTTAAATTTTCATTGTTAAATAAAACCTACAATCTTATCTGCTTCCTTATACCTAAAAAACAAGTATGTAGATATCGAATAAAATGGACCAAGCATAGTGGCCTATGGAAACTGAAATCCTACTACGCTTTTCTTAGTATAAGTAGGTAATATTAACTTATAGACTATAATACCTTTCAACTAAATAGGATCAACATAAATCTAAAATTTATTTGGTTGGTAAGTTTGAGCATGCTATTTTCATATATTTCTTAAAATTATACACTTCTTTTACATTTAGTACCATTTTTTATGCTAAATAAGTAATCTCGCAATAAAAGTTTAGTTTTCAAGAAATAATTCTTTATTTTCAGTTCTCATTTCCCTAAAATTTATGCCTATACATTTTTCCACATTAACCTATTCCAATCTAAG
This sequence comes from Listronotus bonariensis, assembly GCA_014170235.1. Taxonomy (NCBI): domain Eukaryota; kingdom Metazoa; phylum Arthropoda; class Insecta; order Coleoptera; family Curculionidae; genus Listronotus; species Listronotus bonariensis. Next base: position 8,084 of record JACEGR010006959.1, read on the forward strand.
AAAAAAATAGTCTTCTACCAAATAGATTTTAATACACCATTAGCACTAAATTACCAATATTTAGTCATTAAAATATTAATAAATTTCAGTATAAACCACATTTTACACTTTTTATTAATGTTTTATGTATATTAACTCAATAAATCAATGTTTTGAATATACCGCTGATTTTGACATTGGGAGTACGTATGCGCATGCCCTGCCATCCCGCAGACCCTTTCTTCAAATTGTGCCACTTTTCGAAACGGCGATTGATCCTCTATCCTTGTCTATCCTCTTTGGAAGTTACCCTACTTTAACGTCAAATTTTAAATTATCTACTAGAGAGTAAAAATTCCAATTTAATATAAACGTAAGTTTTACGGTAATTTAGACTAATAAACAGCGTAAAAATAACTTTGAGATCAGTCAAGTAAGTTTCAATTAAAAAAATCAAGTTCTACTTAAAAATATTTAAATAATTTGCCAGTTAAATACTTACCGGTTGAATTTTAAAAATAGATATCTCCTTTTTTAGAAATATTTCCTATTTAGCAGTTTGAAGCAAGGCAGTATTTACTTTATTTCACATTTAATACAATAAAAGATCCATTTTAATGCACATAATCATCAAAATATTGTCTTTTGACAATTTTTCGAACGTCGTTGTTAACCTAGCATAACACGTCAAATTTAGAAAAGTTAAAATTTAATAAAGATGCCCATGAAAGCTGTGTTGCAAAATGACATTTCGTAAATTCCTACTCAAAATGTAAAATGGATTATTTACTATGTTTTATACAAATAAATACATTTTAAACTTAGAAATTCTTGAAATTTTTAATAATTACACATATAAGGTTTTAAATATACACCATTTAAGTAATGTTATGTGTTGTGGTGTATTTATTTAGTGAATAAATATGTCAAATTTACAAATACAAATAATACCCACGTAAAAGAAAAAGAAAATACCAAAAAAAAACCCGTGATAACCAGGTAACATTTTAATAGCTTAAGTAGATTTAGGCTCTTTTTATTTACGCTTTAAAAGTCATAAATCCAAAAGTCGTCATATTATCTGTGAAAAGAAATGGGATGAATTCCACTACATATTAATATATTTGGCAACACTGTTTTATCTTGGTTTCATTTGATCCCGATTGATATGAGCGGCCTCTATTGTTTTCTAATAGAAATGCTGTAATTTAAACCCGTTTTTTCAAAATAGTCCCGTTGTCGTTTACACACCTTCCTTTAGGTCACCATACACAAAAAATAGCTGCGGCAACTTCATTATTATTTAGATTTAAATATAAACTTTCAAGAAATGAAAAAATGGCATCATCGGTTCTTTTGTTTTTTGAAATCCAAATTGTTTTAGATTTAAAATTTTATATTTATTAAAAAAACAAAATATTCTTTTTTAAATTTTTTAAAATAATTTTAGATAAGGTAGATAATAAAGAAATCGGTCTAAAATTGGATGGGTTATTAAGGTCGCCTCCTTTGTGTATTATTAAAGCACATTTTAAACATTTAGGAAATTCCCCTTAGCAAATAAAATTTTTATTGCTTTAACTAATGCTTTTAAACAATTATTAGAAAGGCATGACAATATTTTTATTGATAATTTCTTTAAAACGTCGTAACTTTTTTGTGCTTCCCTGTATGTATAATCCGAGTAAAAATACAAAAATGTGAAAATAAACCAAGAGAAAACAGTCCTTAATATAAATTATTATTCATATGTATTATTTAAATTATTTAGCAAAATGTTAAATACAAAAGGTTTTTTAAAATTAAACGAGAATCTAATATACAAAGTTCCACATAAAATATACGAAGTATTTATAATTAGCATACTATAATATTTATGTTTTACACCTTTTTACGTCTTTTACCTGATGGGTTTATATATTTGACAGACTTTGGCATTGATTATATCGATTATTAAAGCCAGATAAAGTACGCAAAAAATGTGTAAAACATGATTTTGTGATTTTGATGACACTAAAACTAATTATTTCTTTTATTGGCTAAAATCATTAAAATATGGTAAAGTTATTAAAAACGATGTTTGTAAGCCACATAACCTTTATAATACAGATTAAACTCGTAATAAAAACGGTACCAGATATCAATTTAAACAAGGTATATCTTTTTTTGTAGAAAAAAATTAACAACGCAAATGCAAATTGTCAACTCTGGAAAATTTAAATATAAAATTAAAAATCGTCTTATCCTGTATAATCCCAACTTGCTAAACAGCTATTTACCTATAAAAAAATATATTGGTATGAGTTTACTTAGTTGACCAGATATCAGTGGTACTGTGGCAACAGCTTCAAAAGTAATATATTATTTTTTAATTCATAACTTTGGAGGTTAATACTTTTCTATACGAATCGCAATAAAACTTTTGTTTATATGAAATATACTAACATTATTTCGGCTCATTATCACCACTAGTATTACGACCTTACGTTTCCAGATACCCTGTATATAACAGCAATAATTTTTTCCAAGAACCGTTAAAAAAATGCTGTTTTTTAATCGTTAACATGAAGTTAAAGTAATCCATTCTAGTACACTACATAAAGTGTTAAAAAGGTAACTCTTTTTAACACTTCGAAACTTTTTACACTTTAAATTAGTTTTTGCTTTCAATGCCTACTACAATAAACTCAAATATGAATTTATGCAACGTAACAGTAAGCGCGACATCAACTGAACCAAGTGGTCAAGTTACCTTTGATTTCGTCATTATTTCTTTTAGTTCATGTGTCACTAGTTTTAAAATTTGACAGTTTGCCAACAAAGTTAATAGAAATTATTGAAAATAGATAATAAGTAGATAATAAATTGAAGAATTTGTACTGACTTAAAATTATTTCTGCAAATGAAGTACATATAATTTTCTAAAATTAAATAATAAATGCATAGTTATAGAGAGGATAATTGTCTCTTTAAAAATAGGGAGGCTATGATTTTTTGTTGCAATAAAATGGCTGTGTTGCAAAAATTAAAGTTAATAAGTTTAGATAAATACAACATGTATAAAGTGGTATTTTGGAAATTTTATACGGTCGTCGAAAATATAGTATGTAACACATCCATAAAGTCTCTTTTTTACTCATGGAATTGCCGCACTCGCCTAACAGCTCGTGTTGTCAAACTTCCCATTCGTCAAAAATGTATCACTTTATGCACTTGTTACATAAATTACTATAATACAGGGTGATTCAATAATCGATCACGAAACTTAAGGAAGTGATTCTACTTGACAAAATAAGAGTAGAGCTTCATATATATTTTTTTCAAAATGTCAAATCATTGTCGAGTTACAAGCCGTCAAAGTTCAATTTTTATTTTGGTTTTTTCGCCATATTGCATTAATTTTAACCAATTCAGTTGATATTTGGCACACAAATCGAGCTTTGCAGATTCTAAAATTTTCAGACAAAAGTACTTTTTTAAATACCGCCAAGTAAGTTTTAGGCGGTATACTGCTCATTACTGAATTATTTACCAATCAAAAACTAAAAAAATGACATGCTCTTAGTTATAATTCTTAAGAATAATTAAAACTGTTTTATCATGTGTTAAAAATATAAAAGAAACTATGCCTGTCAGTAAATCTTGATTTACTTAAATCCATCTGCATATCGTTAAAAATTAAACATATTACTTTTAAAACTAGGTTTCACGGAAACGTATTATTTTTTTAAATCTAGATAATTGCTAAATAATTAGTCATACTTATCCAAGTTAAAAGAAAAAAACACATAACCAAAGATGTTTCATTTCACTTACAGAGGATGTTATTGTAAAATATCTAATAATTTGTTGAAAGCGCATAACAGGCTAACCATATCTAATGGCTTAACAAGACTAAATTGATGGCGGGTATACCAAAGAATATAGCACAGATAAGGCATAAAGCATAGACTTGAAATGTACATATTTTAAAAATTTTATTTAAATTAGGAATCCAACAAATGTTTCTTTTAGCTTGCTCCTTTTTTTATTTTTGTCTTTTTAACCACGGTAATAATTGGTGACAACTTTGACCTATAATACATTGTTTAAACGTCAACATAACCGATTGGTTAATACCGTTTTAGAATTGGTTCTTCGCCTAAAATTGATGTTTTTGTCTTTTTTCGTTTTTTTTGTTTTTACATTTGCTATAATAGCGTTTCTGTCTCAGATTGGGCAATTCTGTTTTAAATAAGTTTTTGACGTAACAATGACTTAAGCCGGCGTCTCATGCGTCCGTTTTCCGATATCCGGTAACCGAAATTTCTGTCGTTTTTATTGGCAGAAATATAATAGTACGAGATCCCACTGCAAAATTGCTACATTCATAATTTACAGAATTTAATCTACATTTTTACATACGTTTAGGAATAGGAGAATATATTGACGATAGGGTGCCAGTCAAAAAGTGGCCGCAAGTAAATTAAATTAAATAGATAAAAATTAATTTTTGGAGCAAAATTTCGTTCCCTTGTTTTTTAAATAAACCTCATCCACATCATAGGAATGTATGTAAAGAATTCGAAAATCCATGGCTGCCTATGAAAAAATGGCCGCAAGTACTGGGCAGCCAGGTATAAACAGGTAATATTTTGGTGCATGTATTACGTTTATAACACACGCATGTTTCGTATATCAATTAAAGATCTTTTTTAATATGATTATGTATGGCTGCCCATGAAAAAATGACCGCAAAACATGATTTACGAGGAGAAAATGTTGATTTTGTATACAGGGTACTCAAAAACTTAAAAAACATGATTTTTCTTTAAGAGTAAACTACCTTTATTTTGCATTTTCAAGCAAAATTTCATTTAGAAAATGTATTTATAATAACATTTTAAATGACATATTAATTATAGAGGGGTATCAAAAAGTTTCATAAAACTGATTTTGGAGTCATCCAAAATTAATAATTAAATTAAATTAAATTTTTATAACAAAATGACCTTAAAAGTCTCATAATTTCGTTTTCAAACACCTGCATCCTCCAAATGGCTACACAATACAATTTTCAGCTGTAAACAAATATGATCAAGGTGTTTTCGCCAAATTATGAAGTTCAATAAAATTTTGTTTTATTATTTTTATTGATTGCAAACTTTATTCTATACATTGTTTTTACATTTTGCTTAAAAATGAAAAACAAAGGTAGTTTAGCCTTATAGAAAAATCATGTGTTTTAGGTTTTTGTGAACCCTGTACAGGGTGTCCGGAATTCGTTGCAATTGGTTCCTGTATACAAAATCAACATTTTGTCCACGTGAATCATATTTTTTTACAAGTAAAAATTTTTATAAGAATAACTTTTCGTCTAAGAAGTGGCGTTGCGCTGCCATTTTTTTATAGGCAGCCATACATCATCATATTAAAAAAAAACAAAAACATCTTTAATTTGATAGAATAGAAAGAAAGAAGAAACATGCGTGTATGTTATGAACATAATACATGCACCAAAATATTACCTGTTTATACCTGACTGCCCAGTACTTGCGGCCATTTTTTCATAGGCAGCCATGGATTTTTGAATTCTTTACATACATTCCTATGATGTGGATGAGGTTTTATTTAAAAAACAAGTGAACGAAATTCTGCTCCAAAAATTTTTTTTTATTTAATTAAAATTACTGGCGGCCACTTTTCGATTGGCACCCTAGTGTCAATATATTCTCCTCTTGCTAAACGTATGTAAAAATGTAGATTTAATTCTGTACATTATGAACGTAGTTATTTTGCAGTGGGATCTTAGACTATAACAATTCTCATGGGTCCGATAGGCGTATCCGAAATTCGTTAAAAATGTTTGAAAAGGAGACAACGAGAAGAAGTTTTAAGTAATTAACCTCAAATTTCAACGGTTTTTTAGTTTTTCTTTTTGTAAAATTATTTTGTATTTATTTTGTGCTTTTTACGATTTAAAAAAATGTCTCGGACCCAAAACCTTTTTGGTTTTCTTTTATTTTTTATTCTTAACAGGTAAAGGAGGGATAAAAGAAGCACATTATTAGCGTAATGAACACAATATGCTCGGTGTCTAAAAATTTCGCGATCAACAAAATCCATATTTTATATTTTTTTCTAAGTAGCAAATAAAAACAAGCACCAAGCACTGCAGTTTTGAAGAGAATTTAAAAAAGTGAGGTTAAAAATCGCACGATGATCGTATAAAGTTAAAATATTTTTAACTCGTACGACGTCGGATAAAAAGTTAAAATATTCGGATGAAAATTCCCGCCAAAATATTTTGACCAATAAAAACACTTTCGTACCATCGTATCGTCGGAAAACGGACGCATGAGACGCCGGCTTTATAATTCGATAGACCCGCTGCACGCACCAAAAAAACATGACTTATGCGGCGTTACCTCGCGCGTTCCATTTAAGGCTTGCAATGCAAGCGAGAGCGCGGAACGAGCGACAAAGAGGCACAATCTTCGGGTCGTTCGACATCTGTTTCTCTCCCTACTTGCGTAAGCATGCAGTGAAAATGAATAAGGTGTCAATTGTTTATAGCAACGATAATTGCGGCGATAAAGGTAATGATTCTTTCGATATTAAATATATGTTTGGTGATATATTGTCGAATATTTATGCTTTCATTATTAAAATAAATAGCATTGGTCCGCTAGTACAGCGATTGTAGGTTATGCTATAATAGACAAAACTATAACAATAAGTAAAGTTAACAGAATTATTTTAACCATTCGATCAGTATTTTCTTATGACGTTGACACGTTCAATTATCGTCAGTAAACCGACTTTGCAGTCAACCGATTTCTTTCTGATTAAGCTGCATTGGTATTGCTTTGCGCGTGTCAAACTCATTTTATTTTAGAACCTTAAAATAATTCAGTAAAGTAAACTGTGCATCCAAAATTATTTTTTACAACCATACTACAATATACTGTGTGTATGTATTTTAGCTCGGAAAATTTTAAAACCGTAATAAAAAAACAGTGCATAAAAAAAGTTAAAAATTGTATCAATTAAACTAAAAAAAAATAATTTTGCCAACAAAAGTTATAAAAAAAATAATTTTTAAGGCGGGCTGAAAAAAATCAAACATAGTTGAATCGGCTTAAATCGACGAAATTCGTACAATTATGCGATTTTGACGATATTTTCTCTATTTTTAAGGGTTCTTTTAAAGGAAAAAATTAATTTCTTTTAAAAAAAATTAATTTAGCTAAAATTAAATTAAAATTTTCCAATTTTTAAGGGGCTTTCGGTGAAAAAAAAAATATTTTTTTTTATTTTTAGGGTGTTTTGGTTAAAAAAGTTGAAAATTGTATCAAATATACTAAAAAATAATAGTTTTGCTACAAAAAAGTTATTAAAAAATATATATTAATTTTTATGGGAGGCTTTTCCTGAAAAAAACAAATATAGTTGAATCGGCTCAAATCGACGAAATTAAGGGTTTCTTTGGGGGAAAATACTAATTTCTTAAAAAAAAAAAAATAGGCTAAAGTTAAAATTTGCAATTTTTAAGTATGTTTTCGGTGAAAAAAAAAACATTTTTTATTTTTTTCAGGTTTTTTTGGTTAAAAAAAGTTTGTATCAATTGTATCAATTATACTAAAAAAAAATAATTTTGCCAAGAAAAGTTATTAAAAACATATATATTTATTTTTAAGAGGGGCTTTCCCTGAAAAAAAAATCAAACATAGTTGAATCGGCTTAAATCGACGAAATTCCTACAATTATGCGATTTTGACACCCCCCTCCCCCAATGTGACAGTTTTGCATGACAGCTTGTAACGTTTTAAATCAATCCAATTACACGTTCCTGTACTTTTTACTGTAGTCTCTGAAAGAGGTACTGGTAGTGATTTTGTTCACCCATTTATTAGTAATAATAATAAATTAGAAAGCAAAAAGTAAACTAAAAAGCAAAAAATAAACACTTAAAAAAATTAACCAACAAAAAAATAAATAAAACTCACTAAGAAGTTAAAAATAATCAATCAAAAAATAAAGTCGGGTAATAACATATGCGCTAAACTACTAAACTACTAAATATTATATATTATATTAACTAAATAAGCAAAAGCTTTATATACTTTAATACCTTATGATTACCCGACTATTTTTTTTATTTATTATTTTTTACTTTTAGTGATTTTTATTTATTTATTTATTTTTTTGTTTATCATAAAAATCTGGCAACAATGCTAATATCACTGTTCAAATATTTAGAAACCCCCAAATACCAAATATTGTATATGTTATCATAAATGTAAGAAACTGCTAAAGATGGGTCCACATTTAATTCATCTTTAAAGTAATACCGCAAAGTACACAAAAATGATAAAGTAAATAAATCCTTTTGTGAACAATGATTTATTGCAGCAAAAAATATTCAACCCGTTCTAGTAGCACGCCACGTGCCACCGATTTTATGGCAGCACAGAGGTGAAATAAGAGGATGTGACGTGATACGTGTTTTTCTCATTTATCTAAAAAATATAAAATTAGGCTCTATCAGCGCAATGTGCCTTCGAGAGGGTTTGTTTACTTTATTATTTTTTGTGTACTTGGTGGTATTGTTTTCAGAATGAAATAAATGTGGACCCATTTATAATTATGGATAATATGTGTAGTTTTTTAAAACAGAGAAGTAAAGATGTTTTATTCTACAGACAGAGGATATTATTGTAAAATATCAGATAATTTGTTGAAAGCGCATAATAGGTAACCATATCTAATGGCTTAACGAGACTAAATTAATGGCGGGTACAAGAAATATCAAATAATTTTATAAATTGTAGAGAAAATATATCTCTTTAAATAGACGTTACTAAAAAGCGGTGATTTGCCGTTTCCTACAAATGGCTTAAAAATAAAAGTATTTGAACACATTTCAAACGGCATAATTATTTTAATTGATTTAAGTAATGGTAAATTATTCCATAGAGTAGGCCAAGCTAAAATTTTTTTTTTTATAATATACTAATGACTATCGATTTTTTGAGAAGCTTTCGAAAATTTGACAACATTATTTTTCATTTAAATAAGTAGACACAATTTTGCAATACGGTCAAGCAGCTGATAAAAATTAATATTTGTATCCGATTCTTGGTTTGTGTCTCAGCTAGAAACAAGATTTTTTAAAAACTTTGGCAAATACATTTTTGAAAAAATAATATTAGGCATCATTTTTGTAACAACCTAAATAAAATAAAGCATTGTTAACGTTTGGCGTAATTTTATAAAAAGCCACAAAACGTAAGTTCTTGGTTATTTACACTCTTACTGCAGACAACTAAAACGATTTTATAACTAATTCCTTTATTGTAGCAATAAGCAAAAAAATCATAGAAAAAATTGAACTACCAAAAAATAGGAAAGAAAAACCATATAAAAACAATTTTCCATTTTTTTCACATATTAAAAAAAATATGCACAAGATTAAGAAGATTAAATTCAGTATAGTGATTTGTGAAAAATACATACTTATATCTATGTAAAATGGTTATTTTGTTTTTGGATTGTTGTTAAATATCTCATTCATTGTTATACATAATTGTTGTTTTCTTTGTTTAAAAGTATATATTTAGACTTCCACCTCAAGCATTCAGACTTTTGCCCATAATGGGGTTCATTTGCCCCTCCCTGGCTTTTGAATGTTCGCGGCGAGGTATATGAAAACAAGAGGAAATGTATGGAAAACAGAGTCTTTTAGAAAACGAGGACCGGCCGGCGCCAATGGTTTTGCCCTACACTATGGGACAAAAGTCCTAGACAACATTATTTTTCTTTTAATTATCTTTACACACTTAACGGAGAAATTTCCGAAGAAGTATATGCAAAAAGGCCCTAATTATACAGTAAAAATAAATTTACCTAAATATTATGGTAAAAAAAATTTGGTCTTTGAAGCTCTTTGTTTGACCTCCGGACAGTGCGGACGTGCGGCTACAAAGTTCTTCCCGGAGTGGCGGTTAGAGGTGCCGTACGAACGTTTTTTACCTTCGGGGATCAAGGAAAGACTCACGCTAAATTGACGGCATCTTTCTTCTGGATCTAAGCGCTGTGAGCGAAGATTCCTATAAGCTGATGGTATCCTGTTTGGTGGTGAACACGAGGTATTTCTCAAATGGCGGGAAATAGATAGGCGTGCTATGGGAACTGTCAGTAGTGAAAGTGAAGGTTATACGTAACACCAGTAGCAGGTCTTGGTTTGACAGCCGACAATTTATGCATTGTATCGATTGTAGAATTATTTTCGTTTTCTTTTTGGAATTTCTGGGAGCTACGAGCTCGATTATCCAGATTTTCCGCCGACGAAGCCCTGGAAAGCATTTTCCGGAAGGGGAGAGTGGTGGATTGGACCTGAAGAGACCAAAACCAAGAAAAAAATAGAGAGAGAGGGAGAGAAAAATTTGGTCAGTCATTGTTTGTTAAATCCTGGCTATTGCCCTGATCTACGCTCTATCTTTTTACAGAAGTGGCCGGTCATGGCTAATTTGGTGGGTCAACACTCCTCACCATTGTTAAATATACTAATAATTTTTGTGGATCAAATATAACAGTCTATAAAATTACTTGAACCCGGTATTTGTTTAAATATTAACCATATTATCACTAAAAATTGATTAATTACTTATAATATTAGGAGGCCTAAATAAAATTGTAAACATTAGTTCTTACCTTTGGTGCGGTTTGACCCACCAAATTTTTTAAATAGTCTATTTTTTCGCGCTGTGTATTAATAAATGTATTAAGAGCTAAAATTTACAAGTTCGGACAAATTAAACAAACATCTGTAATCTATATATTTATAGAAGAAATTTACCGTTAGCACATAATTAACGTTAAAAAAATGTCGGTCATCAGACGTATTTAAGGCATTGGGTTTTAATTTTTGATTGACTGAAACTCGTATCTCTGCCTTCTCTCTTTCTTGTTTGCGCTAAGTGACTGTGAGAATGTTTAACATTGCGTTAAGGATTGTCGTTACGAAAATTTATTTTTATTTTAATACCGGGCGTTCAAAAACCTATTAGACAAACCATAACTTCTATACAGGCTGTCAAAATTCAAGGGCCAACATTGGGATATCGGTAACGGCAAGAGAAATAGGATTGGGTAAATTGGGGAAAGGTTGCACATTTGTATGCTTAACAATCTTTCACTTTAAATATTTAAAATTTGCAGCCATTTCAGAATTATTCTTTTCGCTTTATAAAATGCTGCCATTAAATTAAAAATACAACGTTTCGTTTTTTAAGCCGCCATCATTAACTTTTTCTTAAATAGGCAAAATACTTGGTTTTAAACTTATAATAAAGTATTTTATGCTTTATTTGTTTTCTGGAAGATTAAATTTAAACAAAATATTATTTGGCTTTTCTCAGAATAAAATTAAAAGTTTATTTAACATTTTAAGAAAATTAAAACTTTTATACATTATGAAGAACTATTCTGCTCTTACACAATATAACTAAAAGTTATTATTACTTTAAAAGAAATAAAATAATGAAATATTTAATATTAAGTTACTTACAATACAAAGGTTTCAATCTATAAACAAAGGTTCATTAGCACTCGGTTGAAATTATTTTAATCCAATAAAATAAAATCTTAACAAGACGCCAGACGGAAACTGGGCCTTCTTAAGATTTTATTTTATTGGATTAAAATTATCTATAATGCTAATGAACCTTTGTTTATAGATTGAAACCTTTGTAGCGTAAGTAACTTAATATTAAATATCATTATTTTATTTCTTTTAAAGTAATCATAACTTTTAGTATATTGTGTAAGAGCAGAATAGTTCTTCATATATATGTATAAAAGTTTTAATTTTTTAAAAATGTTAAATAAACTTTTTAATTTTATTCTGGAGAAATCCAAATATTATTTTGTTTAAATTAAAAACTTACATTTTAATTCCAAATCCAACGGCATAACACATTTAAATATTTTATGTCTATTTCGCCTCTAAATTGTTATTAAAAGGTAAGTCTGCATCCATTTTTTTATTAATACTTATTATTATTTTTTAAATTTATTTATTTACTCATATTTTACCTAACAAATTACAATAAGTAATGTAATATTACACACATTTAGTTATACGTATTAAAATAAAGCAATTTAATTAATTGCTTCTACTCATCTGCGAATTAAAATTTCCCCGACACGTTTGAGTTAACATCGTAGTTTTAATGGACAAAGTCGCTAGTTGTAATGGCGAATAAATATAAAGTGTGGTATGTCGTTGGATTTAAAATTAAAATACAAGTTTATTAAGTTTTACACCAAATATCCCGCCGATTTAAAATAATAAATTAAATGATGGCGGCTCAGAGACGAAACGTGGTATCCTAAATTTATTGACATTATTTTATGGAACGAAAAGAATGGCAGTAATAATGTGACATTATCGTCATTTAAAATAAACTAAGAAAGAAATAGAAACGATTTGCATAATTTAAATATGCAACCCAGTATCTCTTATTTCCGAGATCCTAATGGTGGCCGTTAAATTTGTAACAGCCTGCATATCAGACGAATCAAAGTTAGACTTAATTGGTTAAAAATAGATAGTTTTTTAAATATTTTTATATTTTAAAAACAATAATGTTTGTAAAAATTTTGACTACGCCACTGCATTCTACGAAAAAATTATATAAGAGTCAGTTTTCACCTTTTTGAAACGTTGTCAGTCAACTGAGATAAAAAGGTACAACTTTTTAAAATCACCCTGTAGCTCAAAAACTAAGTGGGCTATGACGACTTTATTTATGGCATCTTTCGTTTCACAAAAATAAGCTACATTTTCGCGAAAACCGCAACGTTATATCTTTAATAATAACTGAGATACCCCATAGTTGCAATCCAAAATGTACAATTATTGATAATATTTACCGATACAGTTTTACCCTATTTTTAAAAAAGTACTTTAATTTTTAGGTTTTAGACCATGCGACCAGTTAAAAAATAAAAAAATTAAATCATTAGTCCTTTTGTTACACGTATATTGGAACACACTGTACACGGGTGTCCGCTAATTAATGGTACACAGAAAAACCATAGATTTCGTATGTCAAAATATTAAGATTTGACCTAACATACCCTATATGCAAAAATATTTCTATTTTTTGGATAATTTTGAAATGTTTTTAATATTTTAGTGAAACTCAGTATCAGTTTTTTGACATAAGCTATTTACAAGCGATATTGATCTTTATATGTAAAATATGTACACTATTTCAATTTCTCTAAAACGACCAACTTTTTGTGCTACTCTGTATGTATCATCTTAGTAAACCAGTAAACTCTCCTATGCTTTCTACACAAAAAATGTATACTTTGTAAGAATGGCTCTGAGCAACCGTTTTCGAGATATTTGCATTCTCAAGTGATTTAGTGCACCAAAAGTACATGGAAGAGTACATTAAATTAATCGTTTATTATGGGGCAGTTGTAGATATGACTAATATGCTATTTTTAAAGGTATTTATTGGTTGCACTAAACCACTTTAATTCAAATATATTGAAATCGGTTGCTCAGAGCCATTCTTACAAAGTATATCTTTTTGTGTAGAAACCATAGGGTAGTTTACTTAGATGGTACAGGGTTTTGTTTATAATTTGCCACCTACTTTTAACTACAAGCAAGAAGGATAGAAAGAAACAACCTGTATAAAAGTTTTATACTTGTTTATCTATTATCTTTTGAGCATAAAAGAAACAAATAAACATCAAAACTCAAGAAAAATGAGGAAGTATACATATTTTAAATGGGACACCCTGTATAATATGTCACCACTAAAAGGTCTTTTAAAAGCTTTGCAAAAATAACACATTTAATATATGTCTCTTTAATAGTTTGGGAAATATGGCCATTGAAATCTGGGTATAATTTCAATTATATCTACAGTTTTACCTTAGTGCCATTCATAGGTAGGTATACTAGAAAATATATCTACTATTTTTGAGATTTAAGTTGTCATATTTTTGAAAACTGTTAAAGATAGATAAATCAAATGTGGTATGTTGGTAAAGCTTTTTAAAAGACCTTTTAATAGTGACATAATATAGAGGGTGTTCTATTTAAAATAGTTTAATCCCTCATTTTTCATTTCAGTTTTTGATACTAATTTGTTTATTTTTTTATGCGTTAAAGGTAATAAATGGAAAGTTATGAAACTTTTATACAGGACGTTTATTTCCTATTCTTCTTGCTTATAGTTAAAAGTGGGTGGCAAAATATAAATGAAAACCCTGTACATGTACATACATACAATATAGTACCTACAAGAAGGTTAGGACGTTTCTAGAGAAAATTAAATAGTGTAGTTGGCCCTCTCTGGTTTACACATAAATATTAATATCAGATCTGAATAGCTTATGTCAAGAAACACCGAGATACCGAGTTGTATTAAAATATTGAAGAAGTATTAAAAATTATCCAAATAAATTGATTTTTTCACTTTGACACCCTGTATCTTCCTTATTATTAATTTTTAGATATGGGTATGTGTAGTTTAATCATAAGGAATCTGTGGTTTTTATGTATACCATTAATTAGCAGACACCCTGTATAGTTTCAACGCTATTGTACAGGGTGGGCCACATTCGCACCTTTCTTAAGGAAAGTTATGTTTCGGTATGTTTTACACAAAAACTGACTCCTGTTAGCAAGGCTCAAATTTCAAGCCAAAGTTACTGGCGAAAACCGCAATTCACTATCTTGCGTCGTTTACTCATTATAGCGTGTTTCTTAATTTATTGCGTTTTCTTTAATCCTTCATAACTACTTTATTTTTAAAGATTTCTTAATTTTGTAAAAACTTTTTTCAGAAACTTCCTATGCAGATTCCAGATGGGCTTTTCATCTTTAGCCTTTGTTACGCTGTGAAAAAGTTTATACAGAACTAAAAAATAAAATAATAAATTTACAAAGGAATAAAGAAAACGCAAGAAATTAAGAAACGCGCTGTAGGCTGTGGTTAGTATACGACGCAAGATAGCAAATTGCGGTTTTCACCAGTAACTTTGGCTTCAAATGTGAGCCTCGCAAATGGGAGTCAGTTTTTGTGTATAACATACAGAAACATATTGTTCCAAAACACCTCGTATAAAAACACGTGTCTTCGTTTTTATACCTTTATTAACAATGGAACGTAACTATGGTTACAACAACGACAAAATCTACTCTTGTCAATGTCTCGAAGTTTACAACACAAAAGTCGAATTTATACTGACTGATCGAAGGCTTCCCGTCGCCCTTTTATAGTATGGTGGAAGAGTAAAGAATGATCTAGAATCTTCGAGAAATATCGTGAAAATTCCATAGTACAGGATGGCATAAAAGTTCATAATGGATAATTCGGGCGTTTTCGGAAACCTTCGAAAGTGATGAAAGAACTTGGAAAAATTAAGGTAAATTATTTAAATAAATTAACAAACTAAATTAAATGATCCTAACTCTCTAAAATTCTATAACCTAAACACATTTTTGAAAGTCTGTAACATTGCCCCCTTCCAAGTTTTGATCGTCTCGATCATGTATCTTCACTGTCTTGATAACGGCTTAGCCTTTCTAGATGTACTACTTTCATCTTTGCCTGTGGACTCTTCTGTATACGGTGAACCCCCTTGATTCTTCTCGTATTGTATAACGAAACGTCTTCACCTTCTTCTGAGTCTTCAAACCTTGCTTGATTAATGCTCTCTGAACTTGGCGGTAATATGACATCTTCTGCAAGTACCACTTCTCGAATTGTTGTTTCTTTACTTTTTGGAAATCTCATCACAATTTCCTCATTGTTAGTTCTCAGTACCCGTTGTGGAAGGTCTAGTACAAACTTCTGATTTTTCATAATGTCAAGGCCGAGAATAACTTCGTCCATTATATCGGCAACAAACACAACGTGTGTAAATGTTGTTGTTCCTAGGGTAATTCTAGCTTCGTGTATGCCTTGAACTGGTATGACTTCACCATTGGCAGTTTCCAAAATATAATTCTTCTCAGGTCGGCATATTATACAGTGGGATATGATGTTTGGCCTCACGATGGTATGTGTAGAACCAGTATCTAGTACCATCTCACATTCTCGACCGCATAAATTTCCAGGTACTACCAAGCTGGAGCCATTGTTCTGTAACCGGGATACCCTAATTGTTGTTGTTGTTGATGGTTCTTGGTAACACTTAGCCAGGTCTCGCCCCTTGAACTGGGAGTCTTCTGCACTACTGGAAGAGGCCTGAAAACTGGAGCAATTTCTCTGTATATGCCCCTCTTTACCACACTTCCAACAACGAATAATATTTCTTCTTTTAAATGTAACTCTGTTGTCTTTTTCAGTTTGTTGATTACGTATGATTTCTTGCAACTCCTGTATCATTCTGGTCAAATTAGTATATGGATTGCCATCTTTTGGTGGATAATTTGTTCTTCCAAGTCTTGCCTGAGTTCTGGATGTCCGCTTTGCTGTTTCAAACTGAAGTGCGTAAGCAAGAGCTTCAGAAATTTTCTTAAGCTTGGCCATTCTTAATGCTTGACTCATATCTGGATCACGTAGACCTTCAATAAAACTGCCAACAGCTAGTTCTTGTTTTATTTCTTCCGGGTAGGCTGGATATGACAGGTTAATTAGATGTACAATATCTGCTTCATACTCCTGTGGACTTTCGTTGTATTTCTGTCTTCGTCCATGGAGTTGCGCCTTATAGACTTCTTGTAGATGGGTTTCGCCGTACCTCATCTCCAGAAACATGACAATCGATTCATAATCGGACAACTTTTCTTCGAGAATGTTTCTTAACACCTCCATGGCTTTTCCTCGAAGAGCAAGTACAAGAGCTCGTGCTCTTTCTGTTGGGCTCCAGTTGTTGCCGTTTGCAGCTGCTTCAAATTGTCTAAGGTACGTAACCCACGGTACCTTTCCGTCAAAAGTTGGTGGTTTCATAAGAGTTCCTGAAGTACCACATCCTGAAACGATACCAGTACTGGCTATATTTTGAATTTGCCGGTGTAATTGTTGCACTTCATGTTGCATTTGACCTTGGACTTGATTAACTTTGTCTTCAACTAACTGCTGTATTTCTTGCATTTCATCTTTAGTATCTTCCTTTGTAAGTTTTAGTTCGAGTAACATTTCTTGCCTCATTTCATCTTGACTTTGTTGAAATTCTCCCTTTAAGTGTTCTCGAATCTTTACCATCTTTTCTTTGAGCTCATGCTTCATTTGTTCTTGGCTTTTCTTTATGTCTTTTTGAATTTTCTCCATTTGTCGTCTTGTTTCTTCTTGACTAATTTGAATTTCCCGCTTCATTTCTTCTTGACTTCTCTTCATTTCCTCTTGATTGGCCTTTATTTCTTTCTTGAGGTCTTCTTTCAGGGATTCTTGACTGTTCTTCATGTCTTCTTTCAGGGATTCTTGACTGATCTTAATGTCTTCTTTCAGGTTTTCTTGGCTGGTCTTCATAGCTTTTAGATCTTCTTTTAGGGATTCTTGACTGATCTTCATGTCTTCTTTCAGGGATTCTTGACTCGTCTTGATTTCTTCCATCATTTTTCTAATTAGCGTACTTATCTCCTCCATACTGGCGGTGTATTGTCTTGTCTCAACTGGCATTCACTCTTCTTACCACTTGGGCTTCCTTGAGTAACCTTGTTCCGCTTCCGACACCAAATGTTCCAAAACACCTCGTATAAAAACACGTGTCTTCGTTTTTATACCTTTATTAACAATGGAACGTAACTATGGTTACAACAACGACAAAATCTACTCTTGTCAATGTCTCGAAGTTTACAACACAAAAGTCGAATTTATACTGACTGATCCGAAGGTTTCCCGTCGCCCTTTTATAGTATGGTGGAAGAGTAAAGAATGATCTAGAATATTCGAGAAATATCGTGAAAATTCCATAGTACAGGATGGCATAAAAGTTCTTAATGGATAATTCGGGCGTTTTCGGAAACCTTCGAAAGTGATGAAAGAACTTGGAAAAATTAAGGTAAATTATTTAAATAAATTAACAAACTAAATTAAATGATCCTAACTCTCTAAAATTCTATAACCTAAACACATTTTTGAAAGTCTGTAACAATATGTTTCCTTTAAAAGCGCCGAATTTTGCCCACCCTGTACAGGGATATTAGAGTGTTAGTTTTAGCTGAAATACCAATCAAGGCGTAAAAATTATATGTCGTGATTTTAATTGGTAATGCATTTTATTATTGTATGAAAGGAAAAGACCCTTAATTATATTTCAAATGATTTGGTTAAGTTTAAATAAACTAAGCTATTTTATGTCTTTCTATAATAACCTGTGTTAATTGGATTGTCGTACATACGACAGAATGAATTATGTCAAGCATATTAGCTTTCCGTAGTACTTAGGGGGAACTGGCTTAAATGGCATATTCGGGTAAAACGACATACTGCATAATTTTTGAATTTCCCGCCTTAGCAGCGATCTCATATACGTGTTGGAGCGTGTAATATGATCACTGCATATATTATCGAAATTACCGTACAGGTGCATGACCCTATTTTTTTTGCACGACATACCAAAGTTCAATTTATAATTCACCAACCGCAAAATAATTCTAATCAATTTAGAAGTTGTGTATTTTTGCGAAGTTACATTGTTTTGTTACAAATTTTGTTACTGTTTTATTTAAACACAATAATTTGTATAAATATATTTACTGTAGGTTTCTCAAAATTTAATCCTGTTTGCTAAATTGTCGTTTTTGGGTAAAACGACATACATATAATAAGTTTAAAATGACACACTATATTAACGTGTTTGTTTATGTAGAAAACTATTTTATGATGGTTAGTAAATATAAAATAAAATCTACACGCCAAGGTTGTTCAAAGTGGGCCCATGTTGAATGCGCTTACCCAAGCAGCAAGCTGACGGCTATTGACGTCTCTTTTAGTCATTTTTGGTCATATTTGGTCAGCAAAGACGTCATAAGATGACGACAAAATGACGTTAAAATGACCTCCCTAAGTCACAAACAAAAGACGTCCTGTTAATGACGTCATCATGACATCTCTAAGAAAAATTGACGCATAAACTTTTTTTCTCAAAGCTAAAATAATACGATATATTACTTACTTAAATTATATTTTCTTGCACTGCAAGGTCGCATATCTTGGGCACTGTCCAACCTTGAGATGCAGATTTTTATACTTAGCCGAAGGTATTTCCTTTTTTTTAAATAAGCTAATTGAGATCACCGACCGCAGACCAGTATCGAACTATTTTGGTTCTCATCGGTACGGTGCGGTGTAGGCGTAGCAGTTTTAGTGTCCATTACGCCATCTATCGGTAGAGTTTTTTCCTAATTTAATTTTGTAAAGTTATTAATCTTATTTTTCTGTCATATTATATTTTGGTTGAATTTTGACACGAATCATCTAATGTCACAAAATTTTTTCTGGTGGGTTTTCTAAACATGACGTCATTAGATTTTTATGAGCTAGTATGACGAAAAAATTACGTCGAAAAGATGTCACCCCA
This sequence comes from Listronotus bonariensis, assembly GCA_014170235.1. Classification (NCBI taxonomy): domain Eukaryota; kingdom Metazoa; phylum Arthropoda; class Insecta; order Coleoptera; family Curculionidae; genus Listronotus; species Listronotus bonariensis. The sequence continues at coordinate 27,602 of JACEGR010006959.1, forward strand.
ACGACGTCAAAACACGTCAGTAAAATGACGTCATAATTTTGCTCTGATGGCGTCTTATGACCAAAAATGACTAAAAAATGAAGTCGTAATGACGTCAGCTTGCTGCTTGGGTAATCTTCCCTAGAACGAGGATATTTTCCGTGAACTTTGTTGTTCTATTAAAAACAGTCAATATTAATTACATACCTTATTATATTATAAATGTTTAATGTTTTTAATAGAAATGCGTTTTAAATAAATTTATTTTATATGTTTTTACTTTATAAAATCCTTGAAATCGTCTGTTGAACGTATAAACCATTTTAGCCTAAACTATTCTGTCATTTTAGCTGACACCATGCCTAAAATGACATGCTTTGAGACATTATGAAAAATAATCATATATTATATCCCAAGACCTATAAATTTAATCGATTAAAGTACTCAACAATATTTTGAGTAAGTTTTTTATGGGAAAATAGTTAAATGTACAATAATTTGTTAAAAACACGAGACCGCTGCAGCGGTAGATGGTTTTTATTTTGAAATCAAAAACTCGAGAGCGTGAGGCGGAATCCATGAAACTATTTGCTAAGCAAATCTTACAAAAAATATTTGGGTAGTTTAATCGATTTAAATTTGTAGGTCAAGTGCGTATACGGCTAGATTATTTCTTGAAAAACGTACATTAAAGCCAACAACACAGAATTTTACTGATTATAGAGTTTGACATTTCCTTTCAATTTTGACAACTAGTTTGGATAACAGAAATTTATTAGCGGTTAAACAGTCACATGGGGTTTAATCACTTATCTAAACAATTTTTTCGAAACATGGTGATTTTAATTGTATCATTTTCTATTGAGAAATAATCGTTATATTTGTTCTATGCTGGATAAGGTGAATCTTGGCTTTAGTAATGACTAGGAATAAGATATAAAGGCACTTTACAATTTGTTATAATAAATCGCATTATTATTTATTGAAAAATAGGCAAAAGTTAATAAAGTATGTCATTTTAGGCCATTTTCCCCTATACTTTGTTGTTAAATCTAACCATATTATTATTGGTGTACAAACAATGTAATACGTGTTGAAAGTGTGAATAGAATTGTCCAAATACCAGTTACCTACTGACCGTAATAGAAAAAACAAAAGGTGACATATGGCTTGGAGAACTGGGCAATATGGATACTTAAATTTTTTATTTAATATTTCCTTTTACGCACCGAGTTTGCATACTTTGGTGTTTAAGAATCTTTTTAAATTATGTTTACTAATTGTTTTATTTGGTATAAACAAAACAGTAATATCGATATTTATGGTAAAACGTTAATAGTTAAATTTTAAATTATTAAATTTTTGTTTAATATATGTTTGACCTTAGAATCTTTATACAGTGTCCACGGATGGACTTAACAATACCTGTAAACAATATATTTTTATTATTTCGGAAAAAAGATATTTCTTATTGTCTAAAATGCTATAAGCTCTAATAAAATTTGCCGTAAGATATACAGAGTGGTTGAAAATCGCGAAAATATTACTTTGAAAAAAATTTGAAAAACAAACTTTTGAGACTACCTAATAAAAAAGCGCAAAAAGTAATAAAAAGTGTATAATATCTTTTTGCTATTGGTTTTGGTTTCTAAACAAAATTAAGAATAATTTTACAAAAAAAAATTATAATAAAAATATCTTTTCAATTAAGTGAAAAAAAAAACATTTTTTAGAATAAAAGCGTTAAAAAGAATCATCCTATAATATACAGGAAGATTTTTTGGGAAATAAAAAAAATCTGTTATAAATATTTATTAAACTATTTTCTTAAAAGCGTAAAAATCTATTAAGCCTTTTATTAACTTTTGTTAAATAAATCGTTACAATTTGTGTTACTACTTACATACACTTTAACTTTACTTGATATTGAATGCATATAAAAAGTAAAATCAATAATTATTTATAATAAAAAAACATTTATTTTTGTTTACACCTAATTTTTCCAAGTAATGAAAAGTGATAAGAAAAAATTGTTTGGGACTTTTTAAATATTTTTTATGCTTTTAGTTAGGCATTTTAAAAATAGGTTCTTAAATTTTCATTTTGGGATTTTAAAGCACCCTGTATATCATAGGGCGATTTTTATTATGGCATTTAGAATTTTAGATAAAGCAAGTAATTTTTATGTGGAATAACTTTTTTCGAAATATTAAAAATAATCAAAAAAAGTATAGTTAAGTTCATCCGTGGACACACTGCCTATTTAAGTAACAGAAAAGTGTACTTTTTTTTGGGATATGGTCAGACAGTTAATTAAAAGGCACTGCCTAAACCAGGCCCGTACGTAGAGAGGGCTTTGGGGGAGGGCAAGAAACAAGTACCTTCTTTTTTCTGTCCTGGGCTAAACCAGTGCCGGCGGCATTTCTCAATTATAAGAAAAGGCGGTTTTATTCATTTACGTATAGGAAAGCCGCCGCAAATCTAAGTTATGTTTGTTATGACCGGCAGTAATATAATACTTTTTTATCGGTAGTTACCCTAACCTTAAACTATGATTCTAGGATATGATTTTGGTTAATTTAGTAATATTTTTACTAAAAATAGGACCCATGCAAAAAAAAAACACAAATTATTGTTTTGTCCACAGATTGCTGCACTGTGCGGCCTCTTTTTAAAATACCATTATAATTCATCGATGAAAATTATCATCGGCAAACTTTAAAACTTTACCGACTGCCTTTCTACAATAATTATCTCAAATTATGACCGATTTGTGGGTCCGAATAAATCATCTCGTACCGAAAATTGGTATGAAGAAATACTGATAAAGGCTCGCAAATATCTCTGTGGCGTACCATATTACAATGGTCTGCAATAATAACCCTTTTATTCTTCTATTTTATGCTTTAATTTATCAAAAAATATACTTTCTTTCAACTTTACTTCCTGTAGTTTAAAATTTAGGATGTTTAAGATATATCGTCGGTTTAACTGTAAAAGAACTTAAAACGCCTCTTATTTATTAGAAGACATTTTTTGGCGTACAAGTCCATGAGGGATTTATATTTTACGGAAAAAAGGTACGCCGCTGCATTTTCTGTAAGGCACAATATAGGAAAAAAACCGCCGTCCGGCGGTGTTTTATATCTGCGTATATGAAAACCGCCGAAAATTATAATTAATTTGTTATTGCCCGCGGTTTTTACTTATTTTATCGATAGAAGTCTCCGTCCGGGGTTTTGCTCATAAAAACTATTAAAATCCGCCTAAAAATAGTTAAAGCTACTCTAACCTTAATAATTATTTATTTTGCGGGCCGTAAGCGGCTAGTTTATTGTGGTTATATTATTTGTCTTCGACAAAATCATGTAGGTGTCAAACGTGTCTTCCAGTTTAATGTTTGTTTGTGGATCAAAAATAAAAATAAATTAAACAATATAACAAATAATTGTAAAAGCTAGGTTAATTTTAACTATTATTTGGCAGTTTTCAATAGTGTTTATAAGCAAAACTGCCAAACGGCAGCTTCTATCTATAAAATCGGTAAAAACCACCGGTAATGACAAATTTATTATAATTTTTGGCGATTTTCATATACAAAGATATAAAAACTGCCGGGCGACGGTTATCTTTTTTAAAATTATGCAAAACCGCCGGCGGTCGTGTAGCCAGTGCCTTTCTTAAAATATAAATATATTTCTAGATTTCCGTTTAGTTTTAAACAAATTTAATTTCTTGACTTTTTTAAGTGAATGTATCGGTTTTCGCCTAAATGGTAATCGCTGTCGAATTCTACAGTGTACTATGGGGTAGATATGTTAACCCTCGTTTCACACTTAGCCGGTTTCGCCGGACAGAGTGATAACAAATTATACGAAGCCTTTGAGTTTGCCGCCTTTCCACGTTCTCTACGTGTAAAAGGTCTCACCAGACTTCATACACTAGCGTTGGTTCGTCGTCCGCATTCCCGGCTTCAGCTAATGTGCAAAGGTAGTAAGAGTACGGCGTATAACTTACCAATTGTCATACAGCGTGTCTTCGGAAGTTTTTACCAAATAATGGAAAACTTTTTAACTATTAATTTTACGAAAAATGCCTTGTCATAAAAAGTCTTGCTTAACGAGAAAATAAATTTTCTTACGAGCGTGCGGAAAAGTCCACTTTTCCGCACGCATTTGAGTGCACAAAGTTGAACTTTTCTGCACGGCGTGCGAAAAAGTAGAACCCCCTACAATCTTACAGTTAAGCTAGATTTATATGTATTTTAGTAATTGTAGGCTATTTCATGCAATATACGAACCAATTTCAAGTTTTAGTTTATCCTCTTTTTTTGTTTGTTACTTCGTAATTTTCAATATAACGATTTGCTCAAAATGGAAGATATTCCACAAAATATAAGAGAAAAGGCCATAAAAGCGACCGAAAATCTTTTGCCAGTTAAATTAAGGCAACAGTATGATCGGGAGTATGGCATATTTGGTATTTGGAAAGATGCGAACGCAATTCTTCAAATAACCGAAACCGTTTTAATGGCATATTTTCAGGAACTGGTAAGTTATTGATTTTATTTTAATACATATGTTTAACAAACTTTATTATTTTTAGTCGGAAAAATACAGTCCGAACTCTCTCTGGACCAAGTATTCCACCCTAAGGTCTACGTTGATGGTCTATGAAAATATAGACATTTCGCAATACCATCGTCTCATATCTTTTTAAAAGTTAAGTCGAAAGGATACGTCCCGAAGAAGTCTAAAGTTTTGGAAGGAGAACAAATATTAAAATTTATTAAGAAGGCTCCTGATGATATCTACTTGGTACACAAAGTCATATTGGTAATGGGTGTTTTTGGAGGTTTAAGACGAGATGAGTTGGTCAAAATGACTATTGATGACATTGAAGATAGAGGAACAGTCTTGGTTATAAAGGTACCAGAAACTAAAACTTCAACTTCAAAAGGTTTTACTATCATTGAAGAAGATTTAGGCGCTTTAAATTTAATAAAAAAGTACACAACATTAAGACCAGCTGGAATAAAGGAGCGAAGATTCTTTCTTACCTATAGAAAGGGTCGATGTACAGTACAACCCATTGGAAAAAATACCATAGGAAGCGTCCCAACATTGATCGCAAAATTTTTAAAATTGGATAATGCAGAAGCTTACACCGGCCACTGTTTGCGTCGCACATCGTCAACTTTACTTGTTGAGGCAGGTGCTTCGTTTGAAACGCTAAAACAACATGGGAAATGGAAAAGCTCTTCAGTAGATGAAGGATATATAGAAGAAAGTATTTCATCCAAAAACAAAGTAGCCAAAATGATTGCCAATTCAGTTAATTCCGAGGTTAATTCCGTATCGACTATTGAAAATTATTTAATGGACTGTTCTTCTATACAAAATAGCGTTAGTGCTACCACCGCTGCTACCTTCACAAAAAACATCGACCATTCTATAGTGGGATCAGTTACATTTTCCAGGACATTTCAAAATTGTTATTTTTATTTTGGAAATAAAGTTTAATTTTTAGTATTGTTTAAAGAATTTTTTTTGTATAAACTTGATCTTTATTGTGAGAGAAATAAAATTGCATAAGCAATAAAATTTCCATATTAGCGCATTAGGGCATTATAAGCGGGCATTATCATAATGCCCGCTTATAATGCCCTAGGTGTGATAGCAGGTATTATTGCTACCATAACATATTCCGTTTCTAAGGTATTACAGATCAATAATAGATGGGTAAAACATAAATTAAATAAAAATCCGACAAAAATAATTATTTAAAATGAGTAGTTCCGATAAGGAGATATCAGATTCTATCCTGGATGCAGCAAATACCGTAAGTTTGAATTTATTACCAGCAAAATCTCGTGAAAAATATGAGAATCCATAAAGGTATTTGGAAAACTCCCTTCATCAAGCCGTACAATCAGCGCTTCCATAAGCCACCCGCTAAATAAAATTACAGGTTCTGCAATTAATTTACAATATGCTAATAACTGTTCTTTTGTTGTAAATGTTACCAACAAATAATTCCCATTTATAAATAATATGTTGTAGTAGTTCTTTAAGATTAAACATAATTTAAAAAATAATCATTGCTTTAATATTGGTATTATCTGACGGTCGTGCGAAAAATTTTGTTCCTAACGCTTGCGCAAGTGACTTTTCCGCACTTGACTGCTGACACGGCAGTCGCTTGCGGAAAAGGATCACTTTGCGCACTTGTTAGGAAAATAACCATTTTACAAAAATAACTGTATATTGGAGATACTTTTTCCAAATTATTATACAGGGTACAAAAATTTAAAAAATGATTTTTATATCATTTTATGAAAAAAGTTTCTATAAACATATGTCCGAATATGCTCCAATTCTGAAATACAGGGCTTTAAAGTTTTTAAAAAGTCGGTATTTTATAAATATCCTAAATACCTTAAAACCGATTTGGTTAAAATTTGGTACGTTTGTTTGATGTAATAGGGCGCTTGTAAAGCTCTTACTATATTGACTTTATTGGGACCAGTGACGTCTCAGTGAGCATCACAACCAATATTATTGAGAGAAAAATGCACGCCACTGGCTTTTAATGTAGTTTTTATACTTTTTTCCTATAAAGCAACTTATAAATTTATTTTAAGCAAGCAACATAAAATACAACTTTTTATATTGGCCATTTTTTCGTATCTGGCTTTGTATTTAAGGTATTTATAAGATACCAAATTAAAAAACAAAAACCCTGTATCTCAGGAACGGAGCAACTTCGGACATATTTTTATGAAAACATTTTTCAAAAATGACATCACTTTAAAATTCTGTACCGTAGTTAAGAAATACCCTGTATTTTAATTTAGGAACAAGTATTTTTAGGCCACCCTGTTTATGCAACATACAAACATTATTGTGCAAATGTATTTTTACATCAAGCCGAAGTTTTTATTAAGATGCACGTTTTCTCGTAAGACACGCTGTATAAAAAGAAATTTACAATACTAATGTATTAATTAATTTTTGTTAAAAAAAATTGCTCCAAAAATAATAAAAAAGATTATATTAATTATTGTAAAATTAAAAAGATGAACATACAAAGAAATGGTTAGTATTTATTTAATTATTTAAAAACCCGTACACCAAACAAAAAAGTTAAAAAATCATATTTGTTCTAAATTAAACGAGAATTTAAAAAGAATATTTTTATTTTAAAAAAGTGCAGTGGAGTACCCTTTTTCTTAAAAAGGCATTTACCTCTTATAGACGACACTGGGGAAAATTTAATTTCCTGTATATTAAGAAATGTGTTTAGTTGCATAGGAATTGTCTGGAATGTTTTTAAAATATCTTTATTGGTATAACAGTAATTAAAAAAAAACGATACTTTTTTAATTGTAGAATCACCGCTTAAAGTTTGTCAGTAGAGTGAGTGAACACCCTGTATATAACTGGTACCATTACGCTTCATATTTAAATTAGGCTTTATGACAGACTCGTGTTGTATTTTATTTGCCATTTAAAAGTCTCATAAATTACTTTGCTTTAAAACATCATAAAAGGTAAAACTTATTAAATACAAAACTAATTTATTGATTTAGTATTTATAATAGGTATCATTTTATACACTTAGAAATATTATTAGGTACAGTGTGTCCAATCTAATTTGTCCACATTTTAAATGTCTATAACTCTTTTATTTCCTAACTTAAAAAATATCCAAAAACCAACTTGTACAGTGAATTATCATATCATTTTCTGTTTAGATTGACCTATTTAACTTAATTCTTTTAATGGTTCACACTGTATATTCTACCATTATTAAAAAGGTTTTTTAAAGAACTTTACAAAAGACTACATTTGATATATCTATCTTTCATAGTTTTTGAAATATGATCATTTAAATCTGAAAAATAATAGATATAATTTCCATTATATCAAAGATAGTTTCAATTGTCTTTGATTATATCTACAGTGTAAGCTTAGTCCTGTAGGTAGGTATAGTAGAAATTACATATAATATTTTTAGATTTGATCATTTATTTCCGAAAGTATTAAAGATAGATATACCAAATGTAATATCTTTGTAAAACTCTTTAAAATATCTTTTTAATGGTTGTTTAATATACAGGATGTCCCATTAAAAAAAAAAGATTCTGTTACTTTTTTTTATGTAGTCTTCATAACTACTAAAAACAGACTAAAAATTTATTATTCACTGAACAAGTTGGTTTTTGGATCATTTTTTAAGTTAAAAACAAAAAAATTATAGACATTTAAAATGTGAACAAGTTAGAGTGGACGCACTGTACATATTTGGAAAGTTAAATAAATATTTAGGTAAATTTGTGTTTCTCACAACATTTTTAATACACCTTAAATAATGTTAATTTTATTTCTATTCTACATGACAGTACTAATACAAAGATTAATAATTGTAAACATTTTAGTTTTTCACGATCAGTTAGTAGTTTCCAAAAAAAATCACCCTAAATATCGGGCATATCTCCTTTATCAATAAAATTTGGTACGGGGGTATATGATATAAATGTGTATTTTCTTAAGTCGGTCCCAGACACTTCAGCGAACATTCGGCATTCGCCAAACTCTGCGTGGGGAATGGCTTCACCACATTGCGCCACGGCAACGTTCGCGCTTTGCCAGAGTAATTTTTTTCCGTAAAATGTCGGTAAACTACTTCACATCAAAGGACGCGAAGTTCGGCGAATTGGGTTCGGTGGCAGCTCCCAGACGCTTCGCTATTGCTTTGATGCACATTCGTTAATATTTTGTTTGATCAGTGCAGTATAGATGGGCCCATATTTAATTCATTCTGAAAGCGATGCCTAAGTACACAAAAAATGATAAAGTAAACAAACCTTTTCGAATGCACATAGCCTCGGGCAGAGCCTGATTACATATTTTTAGATAAATAATAAAAAATACATTGCTAAAACACGTATCACCTACTTACAAAACATTTTCTTATTTCGCCTCTGCCCACTATAAAACCGGTGGCACGTGGCGTCGTACTAGAAACTCGTCGGGTTAAATATTTTTTGCGGCAAGAAATCATTGTTCACAAAAGGGTTTCTTTACTTTATCATTTTTTGTGTACTTGGCGGCATCGCTTTCAGAATGAGTTAAGTTTGGGCCCATCTTTACCAATTTGTGCTTGAGTATTTATTAATGGAGTGAAACAGCGATTTAATAAATAAATTTTTGGATCTCTACCAAAAAGAGAACGTATTTTTGAAGATTTAAATCACAAAAACCGTAATTTAATTTACGATGCGTGAAAAAAACATTCAAAGATGTTTTAGTGCTAATTATATAATTAGGCTATGTAGGGCGAAACCGTGGCGCAACGTGGATAAGCCACTTCCCACGCAGAGTTTGGCGAGATGCCGAATTAAGCCAATACACATTTATATCATATACCCCCGTACCAAATTTTATTGATATAGGAGTAAGCCATCGTCCAGATATGCCCGATATTTAGGGTGATTTTTTTGGAAACTACTAACTGATCGTGAAAAACTAAAATGTTTACAATTATTAATCTTCGTATTAGTACTGTCATGTAGAATAGAAATAAAATCAACGAAATTCAAGGTGTAGTTAAAATGTTGTGAGAAACACAAATATACTTATATATTTAACTTTCCAAATATGTACAGTGCGTCCAATCTAACTTGTCCACATTTTAAATGTCTATAAGTGTTTTGTTTCTTAAAAAAAATATCCAAAACCAAATTGTTCAGTGAATAATCAATTTTTAGTCTGTTATGAAGACTACTACTATAAAAAAAGGACTCAATGATGGACATATTCCGCCAGCAAGAAAGCAAAGTAAAAGCCGGTATAAAATCAGATGCTGGTGTTGAGGACATCCATAAGCCCAACTGGCATGCGTATGAGAAGATGCTTGCAGCCACTGTATATATCAAGAAAATCAACAGACAGTGATATAGTAAGAAAATATTAATTCTTAAATAAAATTAAACAAATTCTTCTTTTTAGTTGTAAATAAACTAAAATTTATTGAAAATTATTAAGGTAAAATGCAATTTTACATACAGAGTGTTCCAAAACCTTACCGACAAACTTTAAGGGGTGATTCTGCAACAAACAAATATATAAATTTTATAAATATACCCATATCGTTTTTTTAATAAGGTTTATACCAATTTAAATATTATTGTAAAATTTGGGAGGCATCTCTTATGCATTAAAGCATATTTTTAACGTACCCTAATAAACTGTCCAATCATTCTCTTAGCTTCTTAATTAAAAAAAAATCTGTGATTAACAACATCGGCTTGCTCAGTACGAGTCTATGTCCATTTTAAAAATTGAAAATAGAGACTTCGTCAAACATTTACTATTTGCCGAAGTACGAAGTGGTATAGGACGTTAACTCAAATTTGAAAATTGTGCTTCGCCGAAGTACGACGTTTCGTTATTAGCTGAAGTCCGTACATATAATAAGTATTTTTGATTTTGAGTAGCTAAAATTTTTAGCTAAAAAAGGGTACATTTGTAAGATGTCGATAAATTAAAGCGTCTTCGACAAAAACAAGTTATTGTTTAGTAGGGACATCTAAAAACACCAGGTTATTCTGTTAAAAATGGTACTAAAAAAATCATATAAAGAAAGTTTTTACTAAATAATAGATATACAGCCTGTATAATTAAGCAAAAATTGGTGATTTAAATAAAATGCAGATTTTTTGGTCATAAAAAGCAATTTTTTAAAATTTTATTTCACGTACGTTGCTAGAAATCTTGTTTCCCATTTATTTATAATTTTGAGGTTATATATTTTTAATTTCGCATATACCTTTACACATTTGTAAAATACATCAAACCACATGAAGACAATAAAAGTTGTTTAATATAAAATAAACTGTATTTTCTTCATACTGGAAAAAACTTTGTTTAATCTCTAAAACATATTTATAATCAATTAATTTACATTTAAATAAACACTGGCATAAAAGTATTTCCATAGTCACCGTATGATACGCTACTGCATAAGATCGCACTAGGGGTCAGGTGAAATGGGAAAAGATATATCTTGTTGGTTCTCGATATTATACACAGAGGAAGTACCACCGAAAATTCTGATTTGAATGCAAAAATTCTAAAGGAATGTGGTCGGACCACTTGCCAGAATTTAAAGTTTCATGGGCGATGTGAGATGTAAGTAGGTATAAGGTAATTATACAATAAAAATTTAGCTACACATAAAAATTTCGGTAAATTAAAAAAAAAAACAAGTTGAAGCACAATTTACGCAACATTTAAATTCAATCAGTTTTAATTTTAAAAGTATTATGGTATAAATCGCAGCGGTAATTTTTGAAAACTGATTTTATTTTATTTTAAGGCACTGGTCAAACAACCGCCGGTGACAATGTTTAATTATAAGAAGAAAGGCGCAGTCTGGCGGTTTTATCTATTTACGTAAATGAAAATCTAAATTAATTCATTATTGTCGGTTTTTACTTATAAATACTAATAAAAAGCGCCGAATAATACTACCCAACCTTTATAATCATTTTTTTGCTGTGTCGCAAGCGTTTAGTTTAATTATAGTTTTAATGTTAACTACCTATGATTCCCGGCTTCGCTCGTGAGTTGATATGAGACCCAAATAACCGTTGTTCTGAATGAAGTTCAATTACTCGACAACAGATGGCGCCACTACACTTTATTTATTTATTAATATAATAATAATTTATATTATATTATATTATTAATATAATATATTAATTAAATTTAAAGTAAAGGGCTATCACACTATATAAGTCCCTTTATCGTATCGGGACTCCTTTTCAAGTTTTATCGGCACGCGCATTTTATCAAATTATTTTATTATATAATGATAATGATTATTATACAAGGGTTATTTTTAGGTTGGTAGTTTTCATCCTAACACTGTATAAAATGCAAGATATTAAAAAAATAATAAATAAAATTATGTCGGAAAATGCTTTCTTTGGTACAGGGTGTTAACGTTTTAAGAAAAATATGCTTTCTTTAATCATAACTTTCCATTCCAGATACAGATCCAGATACAAAATTTAGTACACTTTTTTGACCATTACATTGCATTTTCTGCAGGGCCGTATTAACTGTTTAGGGTGCCCTAGGATGGACTTATTGAGGCGCCTAAAAAAAGGCAAACAAAAATTTTGAATAGCGAAAAAAGGACCTTGCCGGTGTGACGCCTAGCTTTATTCCCAGGGCGCCCTATTCAGAAATGCAATTGAAGACAAAAACAACAACAAAGTAAATTTTGTTTAATTTCTCCAAAACTAAACAAAATACGAAAAGGAAATATAAAAGTTAAAATGATGTATTTTTACTTGCTTAATCTTAATAAAATAATAAACTTATACAAAAGTCAGTTCATTCTTTTGTCAAAAATATTCGTTGAAGTATTGCTCCAGACACTACTGGATTAGGAAATTTTAATCAAATTTAATCTTAGCCATTTTATTCCGCAAATAATTCTGTTAAAATTTATAAATTTAAGGGTTTAACTCATATTTACAGTATTGTCCATTAAGTGTGCAACAAATAGACAACTTTTTTATTTGCATTTTGCCAGAAAATTTTATTCTTCATAAAAGTTAGTGCGTAGACTCAAACTCTATAAGTATTATTTATATTTATTAAAAGTTCCATGTTATACAGAGTAAGGTAGCCTTATTTCTAAAAATACAAAGAATTGATAAATAGAAAAGTTATTTAGAATTAAAAGCTATGCCTAAATACTAAGTCATGGCCTACTATTTAAGTTTTTATTTATTTATTTTTAAATTTTAAGTTATCTGTTCTACACTTATATAAAATTTTGAACAAAACATTTTACAAGGTAATAAAGTAAATTGTATACGCATTTTATTATTTATTGTATATTTGCCTTAATAAAAGCATATTTGTATAATTTTAGGGCCCTATTAACATGCAACAAACTTGAAGTTAGCGGTTAGCTAAAAAACATAAATTCAGTCCAATTTTTTAAATTTGCGTCGATTTAATTAAATTTGTTTAAGTTTCAGGTGGTTGGAACTGCTATAAGGAAATCAAGTTTTATAAAAATAAAATTTTCTGACAAATTGCAAATTAAAAAGTGTTCCAACTTTTTGTGATTTAGAATCTGCCCTTAAATTTTCTTAACAGCATTTTGTAACACCCTGTATACATGCATAATACATTAACCTATACATATTTACAAAAAGCTGACAGCTACCGTTTTTAATAAAGACACCATTGGTCAGTGACATTTGTGGTTTATGCTGTACATTTCGTATTATTTTCTTATCGTCGCGTGGCATAAAGGTAAATTTTTTTCTGGGTTAGTTTTGTCTTTTATACTACGTGTTTTGGCCATACGTTACAAATTAGAAAACCTATGTTGTGTTGTTTGGACAAAACTAGAATAATATTTTTGGTAAATAATTATGACTTATTTAATAAAACTTTTAATAAAATTAAACCTTTTATATAGTACTAGCTGACTCGTGTCGACTTTATTGGGCGTTAATTATATGTTTCTCTAAACTTTTTGTTTAATCATAATAAAATATAGCCTATAGCATTTCTGAATAGTGTAGCTTTCTGATTGTAAAATATTTTTTATGTTTAGTATTTGCGAAGATTAGCCCCTTCCAACAAACAAACAAAGTTACAAACTTATACTATTAGTATAGATAAAGGACTATTCTGCCCTTGCATATCATAATAAAAATTAAGAATACTTTAAGAAAGATGAACTAATAAATTATTTATTATAAAATAATTATTTTTAGGAAGAAGGTTGCAACCCCTAAAGATAGGGACAAGGGCTTCCGGTCGAAATTATTTTTATTATAATCCAATAAAATAAGTTCTTAACGAGACTGCCAGATGTGAACTGATCCCTTGGTCGCGTCTCAAAAATGTGGAAAACTTTTTATTTGAAACTACTGTTGATCTGACTAAAAATGTAAATATAACTTTTTAATTTGGAGAAAAAGCCAAATATTATTCTGTTTAATTATGACATCTGAAAAAAACTATTTAAAGAAAATAGTTATTTTTTTAATGCCTTATTTACTACATAATTTCCTTTTAAGATTCGAATAATTCAGCATTATTTGAGATCCCTCAAAATCATTAAAATCATTAAAGTGTAAGTTACCCAAATTAGCCTTGGATTGTAAGGCATTATTGATTTAGGTAACCCATCTTTGGCGCATATTTACAATTTAATCTCCCACGTTGGGCGCCAAATTATACTCGTTGATAGGCTAATTTAAAAAAAATATATATATATATATATATATATATATATATATATATATATATATATATATATATATATATATATATAATATAAAATATTTTACCCCCTTTAAAGACAGTTAAAAGAAAACGTCCTGCTTTTCTATGCTATCCACCACGACTCTCTCCCCAGACCGGTTTCGCCTGCCTTACAGGACTCCTCAGTGAGGCTGTATCGAGTCGTGGTGAATAGCATAGGAAACCAGCGTCAACTTATTAGACAAGTTTCGTTGTCCAGCGGTAGGATATTAAATCCTGCCGTTGATGCCCTACTGAAATCGCATTCAGTAAATACGAGCATCAATTGTAGCGGGGTGGCTATGTATGTTAAAGCAAAAAGGAAAATTCCCACTGTCTTGGTGTATAATATAAAATATTTTACCCCCTTTAAATAATTTTAAATAATAATAATAATAATTTACTGAATGCGATTTCAGTAGGGCATCAACGGCAGGATTTAATATCCTACCGCTGGACAACGAAACTTGTCTAATAAGTTGACGCTGGTTTCCTATGCTATTCACCACGACTCGATACAGCCTCACTGAGGAGTCCTGTAAGGCAGGCGAAACCGGTCTGGGGAGAGAGTCGTGGTGGATAGCATAGAAAAGCAGGACGTTTTCTTTTAACTGTCTTTAAAGGGGTAAAATATTTTATATTATATATATATATATATATATATATATATATATATATATATATATATATATATATATATTTTTTTTTTTAAATTAGCCTATCAACGAGTATAATTTGGCGCCCAACGTGGGAGATTAAATTGTAAATATACGCCAAAGATGGGTTACCTAAATCAATAATGCCTTACAATCCAAGGCTTTAAATCATCAGTTGGCACCCAACATGTGGCATGATATTAATAAATACCTTTACATCATAGACATTAAATCAGTGTGATTGGTATCCCAATGTTGGGTATAAAATTTGTGTAAAAAATGTATTAAAATTTAGGTTTTTTAATAGCTTAGTATTATTTCCTTATTTAGCTGGTAATATATTGTTCCGTATCACCTCGTATAAAAACACGTGTCTTCGTTTTTATACCTTTATTAACAATGGAACGTAACTATGGTTACAACAACGACAAAATCTACTCTTGTCAATGTCTCGAAGTTTACAACACAAAAGTCGAATTTATACTGACTGACTCGAGGTTTCCCGTCGCCCTTTATAGTATGGTGGAAGAGTAAAGAATGATCTAGAATATTCGAGAAATATCGTGAAAATTCCATAGTACATGATGGCATAAAAGTTATCAATAGATAATTCGGGCGTTTTCGGAAACCTTCGAAAGTGATGAAAGAACTTGGAAAAATTAAGGTAAATTATTTAAATAAATTAACAAACTAAATTAAATGATCCTAACTCTCTAAAATTCTATAACCTAAACACATTTTTGAAAGTCTGTAACAATATTTTAGACTGGCATCCAACATGGAGCATTAAATTAACAATTGGTACTAAGCCAACAATTTGCGCCCTTTATGGAAAACTAAAATAATAATTGGCGTCTAACCTAAGATAATTAATCAATAATTGGTACCCAACAAGCGGCATATATAATGCTATATAACAACGTCACTAATTACAAAATTCATTATGCACTACGAACAAAAAGTGTAGAGTAGGTATTTATTATTATATTTTTTCAATATTCAAATAGCCAAAATTATTTGATGGCACGTCTATAACCTCAGTAAACATGTTTTTACAAAAATGGCATGTTGCTAGGTAAAGGTTTGCCATCTCTTCTATATAAGGTTCAACTAAACTAATAAATTAGTAATTGCTGGCTTACGTCGCCGTTGCTTTTCGGGTAAAAAATGAAATATTTTTTTACAGTGTTTTATTTATTTATTTTTTTATTTAGTCGGTAATACGGTTTAAGTTGGCGCCCAGCATAAGGCATCATATAAAAATGAGTGCCCAACGTGGATTATTAAGTTAGACACTTTGCACCTAATATAGAAAATTAAATCAATAATTGCTGTCTAACGAAAAACATTAAATCAACTACAGTGAGGTCCTAAAGTCCGTCTCCCCCTTTAAACTTCTGACCCGTGCGGTATATTTTCATGAAACTTGAAACAATATTTTATGACCAAGGTCTGCAATTTTTACATATTAATGACAGCTTTAAATGTCACGGTGAGAGCTGGGCGCCATCTTGGAAAAAACCTTCAAATACTGAAAAATGACGGTATTTTTAAAATTACTTAAATACCTGATTTCAATCGCCATATTTCCGAAAGTAATAAAGTTAGATATACTTAATGTTGTATTTTCTCAAAGCTCTGTTAAATATCTTTTTAATGCTGATCTAATATACAGGGTGTTTCATTAAAAATATATTTTTACTTTTTGTCCTAACCTGTATATTATTATCTACCAATATTACCATTAAATAAATCTCTTAAAGAGCTTTAAAAAAATACCACATTAAGTGTATCTAACTTTATTATATTCGGAAATATGGCCATCTAAATGTGGTATTTAGGTAATTTTAAAAATACCGCCATTTTGTAGTAGGTGAAGGTATTGACTTTATATTTTAGGGTTATAAAGTACTTATCAGGAGCTTTAAAATGATGTGCCACAAGACATCCCTTTCCATTTAACTTTTTGTCCAAGATGGCGCCCAGCTGTCACCTGGACATTTAGAGCTGTCATTGATATGTAAAAAATTGCAGACCTTGGTCATAAAATATTGTTTCAAGTTTTACGAAAATATACCAAACGGTTCAGAAGTTAGAAGGGGGCGACGGACTTTAGGATCTCACTGTATATGGCATCCAACATGTGGCATGATATCAATAAATACAGTTTAACCTGGGGTATTAAATAAATAAATGGTGTCTAACGTTGGGAATTAAATTCGGGTAAAAATTAATTCATTAAAATTTAGCTTTTTTTTAAATATTTATATATTTTTTGTTCAGCAGGTAATAAAGTTTCGGTTAGTGCCCAATGTGAATCGTTAAATAATATAATCAATTAGCGCTTAACGTAAGGCATAGGAATATTGATTTGCGCCCAAGGTAAGACATTAAATTAGTAATTAGTGCGTTAATGTTGGTTATAAAATTTAAGTGAATTTATTTGAGGCCTTTTCTATTTAATAAATTAGTTTAGAAAGAAATACCAGGTGACTAAAATGTACGACAGCTCTTATAGTCCAAGAGCCCGTGAGCGGAAGACCTTCGTCATTTTGTAAAAGCTGAAAGTTTGTCAGTTAATGCTCCAAATATAGGTAGAAACAACTGCACTGTGGTTCAAAAGCCTACTTTGGCGCAAATTTATTAAAAATGTAAAAAATTTTTTGGTTTTTAATTTTGCATCTTTGTTAAAGAATATGAATGCCTTATCTCCAAAAAGATAATTTTTTTTGCTCCATGCGTCCAACACAAAATCCAAACGATATAAACTTATTAGTTTTTAATATTCATTTTTATATTATTATTCGCTTAAAGTTTGTCTTCAGTGTTTTATCTCCTGTGACCTCTTAAAAATATTTTGATTGTATTTTTTAATAATATATATCTTGCTTATTATGGCAGATGATCAACCAGGTAAGCTACATTTTTCTATTTGCAATAAATAATTTATCAAAATTAGGTGGTAGTAAAACAAAAATAAAAATAAATAGCAAGCCCGCAAAAAAATTGCACCCAATTCCACCCTTAAAGAAGTATAGTTTTACAATGCATATCCTATCAGGAATATTTTTATTAAAAATTGTGTGCCCCTAGGTGCCCCTTCTATTTATTTTTTTGTTTTTAGCGACAGGGTCCGGATTAACAAATTTAGACCTTTTAAAAAATGGTTAGATTTAAAGAAATTGCATTTCCATAAGCCCGAATTTACCAATACTGTTTATGCCTTGGAACAAGAGAAATTACTAGAGAGTTTAACGCCTATTGATATCAATTCTCTTCCCATTTTATTTGAGGAAGATATTAACGCTTGCTGTACCAACACTTGTTCTATAAGTATTCCAGCCGGCGCAATCAAAGAAGTGCTGGAAAATTGTAATGAAGACAATGACCTTAAAACTCCCGGTGACATTTCGGAAATAAACATTTATTCTATTAGCGCAGGCAACGAAATCGAAGTAGAGAACCTAATAGACCCTAACCGAAGGCACATAGACGATAAAGGTACTACATCACAGACTATTAAAATAGATCAAGATGAGATACTTCAAAATGAAAATTCGATGGAACCGGATTATGATAATACTGGTGTTAATACTGACCGTAAAGATGGAGATTACATTCCCGAAATAGACAACTGTTCTAATAGCTCAGATAGCGAAATCGAATTAGAGAACCTGAGAGACCCTGGCCGAAGACACATGGACGATGAAGGTACTACGTCGCAGACTGTAGAGATAGATCAAGATGAGATACCTAATAACGAAAATCCACTGGAACCAGACCATGGTAACATTTTAGAAGGACAAAAACGAAGTATTAGGCGTCAAGAAGATAAGTGGGGCAAAAATAAAACAAAGCGACAAAGAATGGAAGGACAACCATACATGGGTTACAGTAGAAAAGATGGTAAAGTTAGTTATAATATTCCCAGAGAGGCTCGAAAACTAGGACCGCCATGCAAATCAAAAGAATGTATTAGAGTAAAAAATAAGCACTGTTCAAAAATAACTGAAGAAAAACGCCTTAGAATATTTAAATGTTTCTGGAATGAAATGCATTGGGACCAACGCAAAATTTTTGTTATAAACCATGTAACAAAGAGCAATCCAAAAAGAACCTATACGAAAACAGAAGACAGCAGGCGAAAAAATACGTTGCAATATTTTTTAACCATTTTATTAATCTACAGAGCCAAATCATAAGGACAAAGAAAACCATGAAGTTAAAAGAGCAAAATCCTATAATGACGGAATAAGGCAAAAAAATAACTAGTGAGTGGTTTTACACATTAATGTTCGGTCTCTGAAGAACAAGTTAGAGGAGCTGGAAGCTTTTATCTGCCTGACTGAACACTGGCTGCAAGATGAGGAAATTGATGCTATTCACTTACAGGGCTTCAAGGTGGGGTCCTACTCCTCAAGACAGCAGGGCACGGGTGCACTGTGGTTCAAAAGCCTACTTTGGCGCGAATTTATTAAAAATGTAAAAAATTTTTTTGGTTTTTAATTTTGCGTCTTTGTTAAAGAATATGAATGCCTTATCTCCAAAAAGATAATTTTTTTGCTCCATGCGTCCAACACAAAATCCAAACGAGATAAACTTATTAGTTTTTAATATTTATTTTTATATTATTATTCGCTTAAAGTTTGTCTTCAGTGTTTTATCTCCTGTGACCTCTTAAAAATATTTTGATTGTATTTTTTAATAATATATATCTTGCTTATTATGGCAGATGATCAACCAGGTAAGCTACATTTTTCTATTTGCAATAAATAATTTATCAAAATTAGGTGGTAGTAAAACAAAAATAAAAATAAATAGCAAGCCCGCAAAAAAATTGCACCCAATTCCACCCTTAAAGAAGTATAGTTTTACAATGCATATCATATCAGGAATATTTTTTATTAAAAATTGTGTGCCCCTAGGTGCCCCTTCTATTTATTTTTTTTTGTTTTTAGCGACAGGGTCCGGATTAACAAATTTAGACCTTTTTAAAAAATGGTTAGATTTAAAGAAATTGGGCTCCAAAAAATCTTGCGAAGGGCTGACAAATTACGTTTTGACCAAAAAAACACATGTGACAAAAAAAATTGAAAATTTTTTAAAACTGGTTGAAAAACGTTGGAAAAAATGTAAAAGGGACGAAAATAAATTTAAAAAGAAATTTGGCACGTGGTTAGAATTAGATGCGGTGTAAGAAGCGGCAAAGCCCAAGGTTGGAAGGCCAATTAAAAATTTTGACGATTGTTCCGCACGAGCAAAGCAAAAGAAAATTAAGAAACTTATGGAAAGTTCTGCAAAAGAATAATTGGTTTTTGCAACGCAAATGGCTTTACGGAAACAAGGCAGACGAACAGATGCCAACATGATTGACAAAATTGCAAGACAACAAATTTTGTCGCCCAAACAGAGCAAAAACCAAGGGTGTATGCCTATGTCCTCAGAAGAGGCTCTAGCTTTAATTATTGATATCAAAAGTAGCAAGGCAACATATTTAAATTATAGGGAAGCTGCTAAAGAATGCAATGCCAATATATATCCATCCTGGCATAAGATACTAGCAGCCAAGCAAGCATGCCTTCCTGATCCAAGTTCTATTAAAATAAGTAATTTAGAAGTTGAAATCAAATTGCAGGATCTTCTTAATTTAACAGCAAGCCACATATGCAAGTTACAGGAGGATATGCTGGGTTCTTTCGGTTTAGATTTAGTTCTTTTTGCAAATGGGGCATAGACGGAAGCTCTGGTCAAAGCAATTATAAACAAATGATCCAAACATCAGTCTCAGACTCATCTGTTATTATTATTTCACTTGTTCCTTTACAATTAAGGGAAAAAAATAATAAATTAAATATAATTTGGCAAAATCCCGTGCAATCATCAACAAGGTTTTGTAGAGCAATAAAATTGATATTTGCAAAAGAGACAGCAGAACTAACTCTAAAAGAAACCAATCAAATACAAGACCAGATAGATAGTTTACAAAATTTTTCTTTTAATACTAAAAATATTGAGTTTTTACTGGAGTTAACCATGATTGATGGTAAGGTGTGCCACACGTTAACAAATACAAAATCAACACAAAACTGCTACATATGCCAGGCCAAACCAAAGGACATGAACAAGTTAGATACCATAGATAATCTTCCTGTAAATACCGAAAATTATAAATTTGGATTGTCTACCCTTCACTCTTGGATTCGGTTTCTGGAATGTTCTCTACATATTGCTTACAGACTGGAAATACAGTCCTGGCAAGCTAAAGGAGAAAATAAAGAAAAAGTGGAGAGGAGAAAGAAAGAAATTGTTGATAAACTTAAAAAAGAACTGGGGATTCTGGTTGATCACCCTAAGCCTGGTTATGGCTCTACAAACACTGGAAATACTGCCAGAATTTTTTTAGAAACTCAAGCAAATCCGCTGAAATTACAGGATTGGATAAAGACTTATTACACAAATTTTACATTATTTTGCAGACCATTTCTTGTGGATTCGAAGTGGATACAGATAAATTTGGTGCTTATGCACGTAATACTGCTGAAAAATATGTTTCTCTCTATCCCTGGTACTGTATGCCACCAAGTGTACACAAAGTACTGATACACGGAGCAGAAATTATAAAAAAACATATTTTACCGATTGGACAGTTAGGAGAAGAAGCCCAAGAATCTAAAAATAAAGATTTTAAATTCATACGCGAACATCGAAGCAGGAAAGATTTACCGGAGCATACAAATGCAGATCTATTTTATTATTTCTTACTCTCGTCTGATCCAATAATATCGTCCATGTCTTTAAAAAAACAAGCACACAAAAATAAATTAAACTTACATTCAAAAACTTTAAAGCTGTTAGCATCTCCAACAGTGCTGTCTCAAACAGACACAGAAGCATCGAATTCAGAGAGCGAATAAGTCAGGTTTATTTTGACTTTACATAAACTATTTTTATTATTATTATTTTTTGTTAATTTCATTGGTGGCTTTTTCCGATATTATTTTGTTTAATTTACTTGGTGATTTTTACAAAAATTATACAAATGTTACTTTTTTCTTTTTTAAATCATCAGAACAAAATGTTTTTTTTCTTATATTTGGGTCAGAGTTTTTAGCTTTTTATAGTTTTCCTAAGTTTGGCACTTTTAAGTATATTTTTTTATATTTTTCATATGTAATACTTTTTTCCAATACATATATATGTTTTTATGTTTATATTTTTGTCTTTTTTTTTTCTACACAACACAATATTTTTTAACTACGAAATGTTACTCAAATAATTTATTCGCGCTAGAAGCGGTATTTGAACCACAGTGGGGTGGTGGAACAATATTATTTATTAAGGACTCTATAAACTTTAATTAATTAAATTATTTTTTGTTAATTTCATTGGTGGCTTTTTCCGATATTATTTTGTTTAATTTACTTGGTGATTTTTACAAAAATTATACAAATGTTACTTTTTTCTTTTTTAAATCATCAGAACAAAATGTTTTTTTTTCTTATATTTGGGTCAGAGTTTTTAGCTTATTATAGTTTTCCTAAGTTTGGCACTTTTAAGTATATTTTTTTATATTTTTCATATGTAATACTTTTTTTCCAATACATATATATGTTTTTTATGTTTATATTTTTGTCTTTTATTTTTTTCTACACAACACAATATTTTTTAACTACGAAATGTTACTCAAATAATTTATTCGCGCTAGAAGCGGTATTTGAACCACAGTGGGGTGGTGGAACAATATTATTTATTAAGGACTCTATAAACTTTAATTGCAAAAACTTTAGGAATAACTATAGTATTGATAAGTGTATTGAGTTCTGCTCTTTAAGTATTGAAAGCATAAATACATCTATTATTACAGTATATAGGTCCCCCTCAGGTTGTTTTGATACCTTCTTGTAATCCTTGGAGGGAATATTGACTGAAACTGGGGTAAGTGGTAATATAATTGTGGCTGGAGATTTTAATGTCCACTTTGGTAGAGCTAACACCTCTGCAGAAAAACTCTGCGACATGCTAAATAGTTTTGGCTTAAACCATTTCAACCTTCAAACTATTTCTGAACCTACCCGTAATGAGTATTGTTTGGATAATATATTTGTCAACTTAAATCTTGAGGTTGTCTCTGCCGAAGTTATGGATGTTGGAATATCTGACCATAGGGGTCAAGGGATTGTTGTTAAGGTCGATGATGTTGTTGGTTTCTCTTGCGAGACCAGGGTCTATAGGCCAATCACTCAATGGGGCTTACACTGGTTTTATAATAGAATAAGTGCTGAATCATGGGACTTTATTACCGGCAGTTGCCTTGATGTTGAACAGAAATTTGAAAAATTTTTGGAAATTTTAGAACAAGCCTATCTTGAATCCTTCCCAGAAAAAACATACAAACTAAGATCTGATCAGGGAGGAAAGAACAATAACTGGTTTAACGATACCCTAAAGGGTATGCGGGAGCAGTTAGGACTTCTCAGGGATTTGAATAGTCAATATAGGGGGTTTTTAAACAACAATATAAATTTTTTAGATCTACCTACAAAAATGCTATTAAAACTGCAAAAATAACTGCTAACAATAACATGCTGCGAACTTCAAAAACCCGGGCCGGTGTGCCTGGAAAATCATAAATCAACATCGAAACAAAAAAAGATAATAATTCCTACCCAGATACTCTGTCCCACGATGACTTTAACAATTTTTTTTCGAGTATTGCTGAAACTATAATAAAAGATATTCCTAGCATTTCTGGCGATCCGGTGGAGGATCTTCGGAATCTCACGCGCCCTAACCAGAGGTTTTCTTTTGGTGAAGTGACATATAACGAAGTAAGAGGTATTATAGATGGTTTAAAAAACTAAAACAGTAAAGATATATTTGTTCTAAATGTCAAATTAATAAAAACTATTAAGAACTGTATAATTATACCTCTTGCTAAACTCATTAATCTATGTTTTAAGAATAATATCTTCCCTAAAATATTTAAAAAGCCATTGTAATACCGATTTTTAAAAAGGGAAACTATGATCACCCTGAAAACTATAGACCGATTTCTCTGCTTCCCATAATATCTAAGATAGTAGAGAAGTGCATGGCCACTAGAATATCTGGTTTCTTTGAGGAAAACAATCTGTTTGCCCAGGGTCAATTTGGCTTTCGGGAGGGTAGGAATACCATTATGGCAATTTTGAAGTTGATTGCAGAGATAAATGAGAATTTTCAGGAACTAAAGTATACAACTGTATCTTTCTGTGACTTGAGCAAAGCTTTTGATTGTGTCGATCACCACATCTTACTTAACAAACTAAAGTTCTATAATTTTGATGAAAATAGCATTCTTTTAATTAAATCATACCTTGAATGCAGGCGTCAGGTGGTAAGGGTTGGATCGGCTGTGTCGGAGGAAAGGGATGTTAAGATTGGAGTTCCACAGGGGTCAATTTTGGGACCTACTCTCTTTTGATATTCATAAACGATCTACCGTCAAATAAAGCTACTGCAGAATATACCCTCTTTGCCGACGACACAACCATATCTTCGGCTTACGACTCTTTAGAGCAGTCAGTCATTGGATCTGAGGCAGCGAGGGCGGAAGCTGAGCGGTGGTTTTGCCTAAACAAACTTTTGCTAAATAAAGATAAAACCAAGAATATGGTTTTCTCAATGCGTGACATGACTGCCTGCGCTGAGTCTACTACGGGGGCAAACTTCCTGGGCATTTTAATGGATCCAAGGCTTCAGTGGGGACCGCATGTCAACCAGGTGTCCAAAAACTTACAAAGTCAGTATATCTGATGAGAAATCTCAAGGATTCGGTATCACCGGATATTCTTAGGATAGCTTACTTCTCTCTTGTACAGTCCCACATATCATATGCAATATTGGCCTGGGGGCACTCTCCGCAGACACAAAGAATCTTTGGTCTGCAGAGAAGGATCATACGTCTGATGTATGGTCTTGGATACCGTGATGACTGCAGGGAGGCATTTGTGTCTCTTGGAATATTAACAGTACCATCTCTGTATATTAGAAGGTGTCAAAATGGTCCTGAGTATTGGGCAGAAATTTTTCAATCACTTGCCGTTAGAAATTAGAAATCTCCGCATGCCAACGTTTAGGAGTAAGGTCAAAGAATTACTTGTAAAGAATGCCTTTTATTCAAATGATGAATTTTTGAAATTTAATTTTTAATTTAATTTTATTTATTAAACTTAATCTTGGAAACCATAGAATTGGATTTTAAATCTTTAAATTTTTTTGTTATTATAAGTGGTTAAATCTTTAAATTTTTTTGTTATTATAAGTGGTTAGTGTTATTATTGTAGATTACATATATTGTGTCTTGTATGTTATAGATAATGAGAAACTACAAGTTTGAAAAAAATGTTCCTACAAACATTGTGTTTGGGCAAATTTTTAGTTCAGGATTGGAAGAAAAAGGAGATCTTGGTATGACGGCTTCAACAGAATTTAACAAACAAAAGAAAAAAACCTTCTTTTAGAGTAGATAAAGATGCTGATAAGGAATACCTTAAAGAATTTTTTGATAAGTTACCCAAATTACCATCACATTATGCTCGTTCCAGTTCTACAAAATTGTATTTAGAAACCACAGTTGAAAGTTTAAGTCACCTCTATAAATTGTATAGGGAAACATGTAATAATGATAACAGATTATTCCTATCTAGAACAGTATTCAATAGTATGTTCCATTCTAAAAATTTAGCATTATATCCAGTGAAAAAGGACAAGTGTGATTTATGTACTAAACATGAAGTGGGACAACTTTCAGATGAAGAATGGAGTATTCATAGGCGCAAAAAGGATAGGGCTCGCGATGAAAAGAACAAAGACAAGGAGGAAGCAAAAACTAATACAGCAGGACGTGTTTAGACAGTTGATTTGCAAGCAGTCAAAGTATGTCCAGTCGTTTAAGCCAGTGCCATTTTTTTAAGCTTAAACTATGCTGTCATAATTTCACTGTTTATGATACAGTTTCTCATCAGGCAACGTGCTTTTGGTTCACAGAAACTGAGGTTGATATGATAGCATCAACATTTGTGTCCTGTTTGCTGAAGTATTTGGAAATAAAATGTCAAAATGAATCTGGCCCAATTATAATTTACAGCGACGGATGCACATACCAAAACAGAAACACCATAATGTCAAACGCCTTACTCAATTATGCTGTTGTTAATAATGTGGAGATTGTACAGAAATTTTTAGAAGTAGGACATACACAGATGGAGTGTGACTCTGTCCACCGCTGTATTAAAAAGAAAATTAAAGGAAAAGACATACACTTACCCAGTGATTATTTGCGCATTTCAAAAGAAGCAAGATCAAGCCGGCCCCTTATGATGTTCTGTGCTTGCAGTAAACAGATTTTTAAAGACTTTACTCCAAAAAGATTTCACCCATATAATTCTATGAGACCAGGCAAAGTAAGTTATTACTTAACTTTCTTACCATGAAGTTTATTAATTGAAATTATGTTTTTTTTTAGGTTCCACAGAGACCAAAAAAGGTGTTAGATGTTGTGGAGTGGCCAGCAATGTATAATGAGAAAAGGAAAATAAAGAAACAAAAGTGGCAACACCTGCAAGCCTTAAAATCCGTTATACCCAGCGACTGTCGCAATTTTTATGACAATTTAGCATATAGTGAAGTTTAATATTTTCTAAGCGTTGTAAATTAAGCCTAGTTAATAATAAAATAACGTATGTTTGTTCCTAACAAAATATTTTGACTACAAAGGATAAACTGCGTATCCCACTCCAAAACCAAAATTTTTTCATTACAATATCTCGTATGCCGCACCAAAAATGTAAAAAATAATAAAATTAGTACAAAACTCTAATTTAGTATAATGTTTAATGTCAAAGTAGATTTCCAAAAAACAATATCTAAGTTAAATAGTTTAAATAAAAAACAGTTTTTTGCTTCTCTTGAAAAAATTTATTTTTGGGTTTACGAGGTATTAGTACTTCAACGACGAAATAGTATTATTTTATCTGTTACAGACAGCACTACGTAAAATAAAAAACATTGACAACGAAACTGATAGACAAAAGTGTGAAAATCATTTCACAGCGTGCTAAGTTACCTATTAAAAATCAAGATGTGAAAGAAAGTTCAAAGAGTAGGCACAGCATCCTCCTACCATCTTCAATCCGATG